>JAHZMY010001545.1:0-13742 GCA_027743915.1 Seira sanloemensis | reverse complement strand
ATGTATGAGAAGACGAAGGCTTTCTTTTGCATTCTCCTGTAGATTGCACTTCTGCGTGCTACACATCACCAGTGGCTCAGATTTCTGATTGCATATCATTCTTTTAAAAGTTAATGACTGGTCTAATTGGTGGCTTATGACGTGGTAATTAATACGTTCAGGAAAAACACGACGATGGTGAAGGACGAAAACATCTCATTAGCTTTATCGTCACACAAACAGAAGTTTAGTTAAAGTTGAAGGCAAATAATAATAACATTGAGGAAAAAGTTCTCCAGGGCCTGTCTTGAATATGTCCGTGGGTAGGTATTGCCATTACTTGTACGAATCTGTATGCTCTTTCTTCCATGTAAAATGTATTGAACACATTGTTTAGAATTATGTACAATAGCATTGTTCTTCAAGTTGAAACTTTTTTCGCGTGAGATATGCCTTGCAATTTTTTTATAATGCCCCGAGAAATATTCCCCTTCATCAGCATCATGGTTCATGATGTAAATGCCACGCCTGTAATTATTCTTTTTTTCCACAAGGGTTTCCTAATCGAGTTGAATTGATGGATGCGTGTAAGATGAGAAATTTTAAAGTAGCAAGCGACAAGCGAAGCGGGAGATTGTTTATCATGGTCGTTTATTATTACACGCTTTTTTATTAGCGTACTTTTTTGTCCTGCAAAACGACTTTGTGGGACACAAGAAGCTTACAGGCTCCAAAATGATCAGAACGAGATGAACGAAATTAATATCCATCTTCTGAAAGAATTTGAAGATTCGGATTGATTTTCGGAGAATTCCATCTCTTTTTACGCCACCGCTGACTTTGAGAAATGTTCCTTTTGTAAGCCGTGTAATAATCCGGACCGAACTGATTATCTCGGTGGGAAATTTAATAACAGTTATGAGAGATGGTTGGGGGTTGGTTGGAGCGTTCGCGCAGGGGAATCGCATTCACCGTTCAAAAAGATTCTCTGTAAGTGTGCTGAAAAAATTGATTTATCTGTAGGTGGAAGTTTCTCCATACAATGATGAATCCAATTATGTGACTTGCTCATTTCTTCGCCTTCTCTCGACAAGCTCCAAAAATTTGAGAAAAACATGCTCGCTTTTTCGTATTTTTTTTCGGTGGAGTTGTAGAATCAAAAGGTGAAAACTACTGCGCAGTCAGTATATTCATTGAATTTTCCTAGAGGCCTCCTTTTCTCTATTCAATCATGTCGCATGTATTTGTCTATCAATGGAATTTTTAAATAATATACAGATACTTGAAATCAAGAATCACTGACCGAGTTCTGAGAAGCATTTGAGGTAATCATGCTCGCTTTTTCGTATTTTTTACGGCGGAGTTGTAGAATCAAAAGGTGAAAACTACTGCGCAGTCAGTATTCATTGAATTTTCCTAGAGGCCTCCTTTTCTCTATTCAATCATGTCGCATGTATTTGCCTATCAATGCAATTTTAAAATAATATTCAGATACTTGAAAGCAAGAATCACTGACCGAGTTCTGAGAAGCATTTGAAGTAAAAGATGTGTTCCAATAAAGTTGGCCCCTGAGGCGATTTGTATTATATTTCTCACGTGGAGAATCAAGCTTTGATCCATTTTTTATTGGAACTATGATTGCTGCTTCGAAAATATGCAATTTAATAGAAATTCCAAAAGTTGAGGAATGAATATTAAAAATTGAGGCTAAATTTATAAATCGTCGTGCTCACAGAAAAGTGCAAAAGCAACTTTTCTCACATTGGATAAAGTCAGTAAATTGCTGCGTTCTGCTCCCGTTTTGATGCCGTTCTTTCTCTGTCGCAAAATCGTATTTCTGGTTAAACGGAACTAATGTTTGCCGGAAGTTGCGATTATGCAAATGAATCATTTATTTCTACATTGATGCCTCCACACATCTGACGGTTTCGAGTGGAAATTGCTTTCGTATAATTCTTTGGTCGCACTTTTCCATTAGATTTAGTTCCTGCCACATTTGTATTGTAAGCTAAGAGTACCATTAGCCGATTCGAGCATATCTTTGGCATATAGCTCCAATGTTCTATGCATTCTAGCGTTTTTATTACGTGACTACTTGCCAAATTTATTTTTATTATGTATTACTACATTTCTTCAAGTACCATATTAGCCAGTAACAGGTTGTGAGGAAAAGTAGTGAAAGTTTTAGTCGCGGAAACTCTCTGTGTGGGACTCGGAGAAAGAAAGAGCAAAAGAGAGAGAGAGTGAGAGAGAGAGTGGAGCGAAGCATAGAACACCCCTTTTGGAAAGGGACACAGAAATTAGAAATTTACTGTTTCTTCTGTTGAACCACTATATGGCAGAGTCTCTTCTCATGTTTTCATGTTCGAGGAGAAAGTCCAATGTCTGGAGTATTTTTATAAGCAAACGAGATGAAAGAGGTCGGCTTGTATGAGCCAGTTTACCTCGTTTTTTGATGAAGCTGAACTTCCAAAAGAGTCTGTGGCCTGTGTGTAGTTCCATAAGAATCTCTGAAAAAGGGAAATGCTCAGGCCTGGGAGTTTATTACCCATTCTATTGTAGTAATCTAGTGGTATCGCTATTTAACTCGACTACTGACAATCCTCACCAGTCTTTGAGCGAAAAGAGAGAAAGAAAGAAGAGAGGAGGAAGGGAGATTCCTAATGTAAAAATGTATGCCGGTATGCAGAGCGTGGCAAAGATATTCTCTCTATTCTTCTCCTTTTTGTTCTATTTACCTCCAGAAATTTTCCTCCAAATAGTTTGCCTTTTCTTGCACTTGAGTAGATAAGAATTCGTCGCTCTCCATCATGCATTGGTTTCTTCATCAAAGAAATTTTTTGAAATGTCTATCGATTTTGAAAGGAGAAAGAAGTTTACACATCTTTTTTCCCTTCTCCTTCTTCCTCCTCCTCGCTGTCATGAGGTTGAGAAAGAATGAATTTGAACATGTCATAAAGGAAACGAATGAACGAACATGTCCCCAGAGGAAAATCGATGTGTTGCAAGTCGACACGATCTTTGAAGAGATCTTGCCTTTTTGGAAACAATCAAATTAAAGACGAATCATAAATAAAGAGGACGTAGCATTATTGATGGGAATACATAAGGAGAAGATATGATTTCGCCTACGACAAAGAAGAGACAGGAGCGGAGCAGAAGAATACCTACCAGTGGTGGTGATGGTAGTAGAGGCTCTTTTTTTGTGCCACATTCAAACTGTATTTATATTATGTCGAGGAGGAGAGCAGTTGTCGAGAGAAGGTCTTTTTACGAATGTTGGAGTACATGCAAAAGTGTACGGGAGAACGTTACTTAGAAGAAAGCCGACACTCGGTTGGGATCGCTGTGGAAGGAAGACGTCAGACCGGTGTAGATCAATACATGGGAGCCTTCTTGCCAACTGGTTTTCCCCTCGTTACTTGGGCTTTCTTCGGGCATCTCCATGCATAAGGCGCACTGGCATAAGTCTCTCTTCCTTTCTCTGAGCCCCAGTCTCGCGTAGGTTATTTTCGGTGAGTGGAGTCAGAGTCTGGACTGGGTAGTTTCCTAAAGTGGAATGGTATTAGCGGAGCGTAGCGTGTGTGGTATTCCATCCAGCAGCAGCATAAGTAGTAGTAGTACGAAGTGGAACAAGGGGAGAGATAAAAAGAAAGCTATTAAAGCACATGAGACATCGGCGGAAAGCCTCACCCTCGTCTTGTATTCCTCTAAAGTGTGAACGAGCAGGGGGAGTACAAGTCCGAGCATGGGCATTACCCGCTTTATGAGAGACACCGAAAATCTCCGATTTTCGCGAAAAAAGTGAAGTACGTGTGTGGTTGTTGGAGAGAAAGAGGAGATAGACTTGAAGCAAACCCAAACTAGTCCTCTCACGGTGCTCCCATTGTGTGTCCATTTTATAATCTAATCTGGAAGAGATGGTTTCTAAGAGATCTCCTCTGTCCCATCTTCCCCATCTCTGGCTCTCCTCGTCGTGTAAAGGCAGTAGTAGACCTATATGCCACAGTTACAAAGTGTTGGTGGGCCGGCGCATAGTACTGAGAAAGAAAAATACAATTGACGTCACGACATGACCCTTGACCTTAGTAAATTGTGAGGTTTCTGTGTTATCTGGTTCGAGTGGTGTTTTGATGCTTCCATGTGTGGTTAAGTTGGAAAAGGAACCTGAATATTTATATGGGGGCACGTGTTGATCGATTTGGAGTTAGTTGCTCGTTACCTCGAAAGCCTCTCGAAGCTGCCCTTAACCAGAGTTCTCTTTCCCCTTCTCCGTAATACAATATAATGTATCATCTTACTTGAGAAGTGCTTCCTTTGACTACAATTCGAGGAATGCTTTGAGGAAGAAGTCAGTGAATTCTTTTGTCAACCCCGCTGCTCTCTCGCTCTCTTTCTCTCTCGCTCTTTGCGCCCGCATCCGATGACTTTCTTTCGCAGAAAGACTCCTTTACAGATAATCCACTCTATGGTATTACGACATGACCAACGACATCCTACTGATTTCCCCGTAGGGTTTCTCCCGTACCCTACCCCGGGAGTGATAAGAGACGTTGAGTAATGGCTCCTTCACAATCCTCATCTCATGATAGTACGTCGAAGAAGATAGGGCTTACGAAAGTGCTTCAACCGTTTTTTCATCATACTTACGTGCACTTCACAAATTAAATTCGACGTTTTCGCAATGATATGACTGAAATTCTTAATGATTACAGTTTACTGCTTTTCTATAAGGCAGGTACCTTTCCACCACTCTTCTTCTCATACTGCTACCACTACCATCCAATCAAAATTTAATTAATTGCTTAATGTAATTAAACTTGCACAATTGTATAAAATAATGATTGTGTATTTAATATTTAACTATGATATTATGCCACTTTAATTGAATACTTGTTGCAACAGAACTAAATGAATGTAATTTTGTACATATCAACTTGATGTAACTCTAGAGAGGAAAACTAATTATGACCTTAAACAACAATTTTTGTGTTTGAACTTTAGATCTGTGATCGCATCTCTGATTTTGGAGGCGTACAAGTATGAATGAATTAGATAGCTTAAGACAAGAAGCCGAGACTCTCAAAAATGCGATCCGAGTAAGTAATGTACTGATTTCCTCAAGGTTTACCCTGCACTTCACTGGATACACTCCAGTAGTATTGATAATTAATAATGTGACGACTGTTGTGTAAACTGTCGAATAAATTTATTTGTGTGGGTGTCCGACTTGGTCACGTAGAAAGACATAGTTGAGTCCACTAAACAGGGCTTTTGGATGGCATATTAGTTTGAAGACGAGGGAAGGTAATGTGCGAGTCAGCAGGGAACTACCTGGTCACACTGGTTATCTGAGTTGTTGTCGCTTCCTCGACGACAACCAGATCGTCACGAGCTCCGGCGACATGACTTGTGCACTGTGGGATATCGAGACCGGCCAACAATGCACGTCCTTTACCGGTAAGTAATATCAATATGAAAAAAAATATAATTCATTTTGAAAGTAATTTTTGGACTATTATAATTCACGTGCAAAATACAATTTTGTCGCAAATCTAACAGGTCACACTGGTGATGTCATGTCGTTGTCATTATCTCCTGACATGAGAACTTTTGTATCAGGAGCCTGTGATGCTTCTGCCAAGGTACAGCAAACCCTACTAATTCTTTCTCAAGCATGCGTCGAATCGAATCGAATGCAATCGAATAGAGTTTCCAATTAATGTACATACATTCTGTTTGTTGCAGCTTTGGGACATCAGAGATGGACTATGCCATCAGACTTTCTCTGGTCATGAGTCCGACATTAATGCCATTGGAGTAAGTTGACAGCACCTTTCCATGTGGTTCAAGTAAAAATGCTTGCGTGTAGTTCTTTTTTATTAATGTGTGTCAATAATTTCACTCGCTATAGTTCTTTCCTAATGGCTTGGCTTTTGCCACTGGTTCCGATGACGCTACCTGCCGTCTATTTGACATCCGAGCGGATCAAGGTATGTAAAGCAACTCCATGACACTTCTATTGAAATTTAGGCAAAGAGCAGAAGGTTAGACGTATGAATGGTAATTTACATATTAATCTTTAATGCCACAAGTACCTGTTCATTGCAAAACGAAGGTGCAAATGAAACAAATGAGTAGTAAGACGCATAACAATGCGGGATATGTTGGCTTTTGCTTTGTCACGCATAAGGTCCTAATGGTACATTTTCAGGCGGGATAGAGACTGGTCCAGTAATAAAGGTTATCATTTCCTTTTTGTGCTGGTGATGAGAGTTGGTGGGTAGGAGAAGATGTTAGTTGTTGTTAGACAATTTCGAATTAATTTTATCCGGTGAATAATAGCTGTGAATTTCGATATATGTATTTATTAACTGCATGGACGAGTTTAGTTTAAGAAGTTTATCGTTCGTGATGGCTGCAAATAATTTGATGGATGTGTCAGCGTTCCGTCCTTTTCGTTTAGTTTCTGCTCTTTGCCATAATCTTGATACGAATTTTTGATCATTAAGTTATTTATTCTGATTTGATTTACCTATCAAGAACTGGCCATGTACTCGCATGATAACATCATTTGCGGAATCACCTCGGTGGTAAGTATTAATATTAATAAAATGTTACGACCATCCATACAAACCACCAGCGCATAGTTATGGTTATAAAATACTATTCAAACGAATATTGTCAATTAACCTTTCTCAGGCCTTCTCCAAGTCCGGCCGCCTACTGTTAGCCGGCTATGATGATTTTAACTGCAATGTTTGGGACTCTATGAAAACTGAACGAGCCGGTAAGGACGAAATATTTTTACTCTCAATCCTTTTAGTTGGAGCAATAATATGTATGTATGTGCTCACCTGCTGAACGTAGCGTCGCGTAGCTTGGTGAATGCGCATGCGTCAAAGCCAATTATGTAGTTCATTCATGATATATTTGACTTGGTTCGTACAGGTGTTCTAGCAGGTCACGACAATCGAGTGAGCTGCTTGGGTGTCACAGAAGATGGTATGGCTGTCGCCACAGGATCATGGGACAGTTTTTTGAAGATATGGAACTAGGCATCCTATTGAAAATTATGAATTGTATTCAAATTGGAGTTCGTATAGAATTTTCATACGGTTATGTAACAGTGGTGTGCGCTTCTTTAAATTGTATTGCAACCACACGCTTTTTCCATATATTATACTAGAAATTGTGTCAGAGGCCAAGTCCATAAAAAACAGACTTGAGGGGCACACTTACAGTATGATTCCTTTTGTTCATGATGCTCTATATAATTATCTCCGTTTTAGGTGTTAGGTGCGTCTTTTTAGGAATGTGTGTCCCCAAGTAAGTAAACTCCATATAAAAAACTAAGTCCGGTACTAGGAGTTGAAGAAAGTTTTTATACGAATTCTATCATAAAACAATATAGTTCCCAAGCTCCCAGGCTCGCTTTCCCTCCGTGTTATCATACAGGAGTCATTCTCATCATAATTTATTAATAATGATATACAGCAAGGAAAAAACTGCTGCACTAGCCATGAGTTTTCATATTAAACAATATTCCAAAAAATGAATAATTATTATTATGCATTAAAAACTATTATGTATTTATTGAGTTGGTTGCGAGCGCTTGGATCAATTGTGTACTAAGTGATCATATAATGTGTAATTAAGATGTTGATAAGATTTGTTATTATAATTAACTCTACAGCAAGTATACATACATAAAATACATATTTAGTTAGGATATGTATAACTAAAAAACAAAAAATGATTTTTAAAAAACCAACATAATTCAATTAACCTTCCCCAAAAAAACTGTAAAAAGTCGACAAGTGTAAGTAAGGCATTTTTCTTATGTATTAGCTACATACTATACATATTACTCTCATCATTGTATGATTAACAATACAACTATTATATTATGATCTATATACAAACAAAAAATAGGTACACTGGATAAGCAGTGTCAGGTTTTGTTACATTCATGTGAAAAAACTGTACATTACTGCCAGGTTGTCATACATAAAATACTATGTAAAATGTAGCACAGAAAACAAAAAAAGTTATCATTATGATTGCTTGCACATGTTACATTTTAATCTCTTCCACGGTTGTTGTTAAGTCGCACAAGAGCAGGAAAGAAAAGAAGCCAGAAACAATTATTCAATTTTTCGCATAGACTTTTGTGCTTCAAAGCAATGTTATACTGTTTGCTTCATTACGTTTTCTTTTTGTTTTGACTTTGGTGTTTAACGTAAATTGCATGAAATTATTATCTGTCTTACATTATTATTATTATATTATTATTACATTCTCCATCCTCTGATTCTGATCCTACTATATGAATGGTAACAACACGGTAATTATTTACACCTTTGTTATCATTGTGTATTATTGTAAAATAGTATAATTTTATATAGAGAAAGCAACAAATTTTATCAATACCACTACTATATGTCGTTTTTACGCAGGTGCATATACCAACCATCATCCTTATAAACTCACGCGTATGTAAGTGTTGGTAAATATTATAGTTTGCGAATACATCATTCTCTTATCTAGTTAATTTTACCACAACTCTTTTGTGTTTGATTTTTAGTTTTTTTTGTGTGTGTACTCCGTACCAGGTTTACACTCTTGTATCATTTTTTTGCTTATTTTCTACAGAGTTTAGTTTATTTGCTTTTGAGCTTAATTATTGTAATAATTGAAGTTGTAGACTATTTTACGAAACTGTCATAATATATAATAGATTTGAGCTAAAATATAAAAAAATCTTCGTATTCCATGTTATACATGTTATATAATAATTATTAAATTACCTTGTTTGATTTAATTACTCCTCTTTATGAATTTTTTTTATTCGTAACACTTCCGCTAGCAGAAAGAACTAGAATTAAAATTGCATTATTTGTTGTAGGCGCATCATCTATCTCAGTAATAATGTACGATACGATGTGGTAAGTCCTTTTTGGCCGATATAAAACATATTAAAGATACATATATGTAAGTTGAAGAGCTTAATTTTTTCAGCAGACTTTTGCATGCTGTGGCCCTCAAAAATAACATTTTTGTCTTGCGTTCCTTACATGACTGGTGTACATCTCCTTGTAACTTCATCTCACATTTTTACGAACCTCATCTTTTAAAGTGAAGTCGGACGTTCCGTGTGTGAATCAAAAACTTTAAATTATGGATGTAAAATTTAAAGTTGGTCTCCTCTTTTCCTTTATTCTCGGTTTTTCACTTTCAAAATGCTAAAAGTAGGGCAGTGAGCCGTCGGATCAGAGACCATTTAAGGCTGTTTCGGGTGGATCTAATGGGGACCACAAGCACAAAGAATTATTAATGAGTTAAAGCAAGGAAAATATAAGGGGTTCTACAGTACCAAGCACACATAAACTTATAGGCACACTGCACATGACTCTGGAAGCTAGTGCAAAACAAAAAGGGACTTTTTTATTTTAAATTTATTTCCATTGCATCAGCATTTTTGACATTCTCATTTTTACCATTTAAACTTTCATTTCAACTAGCAGGTCACCTTCGGATTCATCGTAATAATGGTTCTTTTTTACATTACTTAATAATATTTCATTAGTAGATACATATACATATATATCTTCCCGTAATTCCTTTAAATTCAGCTTTTTCAGTTTTTACGTATTAATTTGAAGTGAATACGAAGTAGTACGTATTTTCAAATTATCGGTATGATTTGAATCTGGACAATTTAAAAAGTAGGCAGGTATGCACTACTAAATGTACATACGTGAATGTGATGCAAGATGAATGCCACCATGCTGAAATTAACTTTACAGGGCGCACATGAGAGCGTTTACATAAAACAGAGCGTGTGAAGAAGTCTCTGAATTTACTTAATTTCCAAAGGTAGAAGTGCCACTCGGTCAGACCACTTGTAAATGTCGGCCGTCAATAAAAAGTGCTCAGTTTTATCATAGTTCATACATGTATTCACGAATAGCTTCATCCGTTAGTAGTTTTGAAATAGACACCTTTCCCCATCCGTAAAACTGAACATGGAAATGTATGATGACTCGTCTATATGAATGTGAATTTTACAACTATCTATCTATGTCTACTTAAAGACATCCACTTTTAAATTCCACTTTTGTTAACTACGTGGTAAACGCTAGAAAATGCAGACTCCATCGTTGCCAATCGCCAAAAAGATGATGTCTACGTCAGTTTCCATCAAAGAAAAAAAAGGTGTGAATATCACATCACACACCTAAAACAAAGCAAAATAACTGCCAGATAAATATGAAGCCCTCTAAGGTTAACCAAGCGTACGTATTTGTAATATTTTTAGCGTGCATCGAAACCCGAAAAAATATCAAAGTCAATGAAAGTTTTTCGAATGGACGTGTTGAGTTTCTGCTGAAAAAATTACTACACTGTTCTATCAAAGTATTTTGTGCAATTTTGATAAAGCCATCAGCTTTTTTATACTTTTACCCCTTGAAGTCAAAACTTTTTGATCAACATGTATAAGTAATCATTTTAATTACTCACATGAACAATGAATGAGAGAGCATGATTTTTTGTACTTTGTATTCTACCCATCACAACCGTCGGCGCTTTTACTGTCCTTCTTCCATTCATTTTAAGCCGTAATGAGGGCGAGACATCACCATATACAAAAGAAAGTGTTTTAATCCTTAATTACAAAATTTATGTTAAATATAATTACAAAGTGTTTTGCAGTATTACTCTCTTGTATTCTTGCATGATAAAAATGTCATTTAGTTATAAAAATTTAAATGACTTGTTAATTAATGCTTTCTGGTCGTATATNTTTTGCAGTATTACTCTCTTGTATTCTTGCATGATAAAAATGTCATTTAGTTATAAAAATTTAAATGACTTGTTAATTAATGCTTTCTGGTCGTATATTCATACATATTTATCGTAATAGAATGTTTGCTTGCTGTATTGGTGGTGATCCCCAACCTTGTAATTTATATTGGCAGTAGTTTACAGCCGGGTAAGGTACAGGGTGAATCTGTGACGTTTCCTTTTCGACACACACACACACATAAACTATTAATTAGTAATATGTATGTACTTCAGATTCTTGTAACTCTTTTTATTTTTTATTTAAACAAGTTCCTACCTAATTTTACGCACAAATGGTCTAGAACTGTATTTGTAATTTACAAGTGTATTTGAATCCTACGTATGTAGTTGGATACATCCTCCCATCGTTTTTAAACTTTAAATGCTACTGTTATATACTTCAAATCTTATATCTGTGTTTAAATTATACAGTTAAATTAAGTGCATGCAAACAGCAACTAGGTACATAACTGCTTTAGCTGGAGTCATTTCCGACCCGACACTATCATGAAATCAAAGTGCAGTGTTGTCTTTGTTTTCTGCTTTCTCCGAAAAATATGTAGTCGTAAGCGGAAGCTTGACATTGACATTATTATGCACAATTTACATACATAAGTAGGCCCCAATCAACGGAGAAAAAATGGGCGAACCAAACAATCGTGTAGGCTTCATAAACTTTGAAAAAAATTCAGCGGCTACATTCAGAGTAATGCACCCGAAGTATGGCTTACTTATGCTGTAGGTACTTTGTAAAGAGATTTTTTTAGAATTTGTTGTAAAACTCTACAATTGATGACTCATAGAAGATGCTTTGTAGGAGAAAGCATCATGCTCTATTTATAACTAGCCTCCGCATCTTTCCCTGTCAAATCTGAGCTACAGCTTCAATATTCTCAAAAGAAACATGATTAATCATAAAGAGACAAATTTTTATGCTTAAGAAACAATATTAGCAAAACCGCAAAAAGCCTTTACGTTGACCTCTCAGTTTACTAAAATATAGTGGAATGGGCTCAGGTGAAAGGATCATTGTTTAACCACGTGTATTCAAGACATTATGGTACAATTATGTTGTTGTGAGAAGGACCTAACTGCAAAAAAAGAAGTCTTCTTTGTTCTCCGTTGCTTCCCTTTTTACAAGTCATGTAATCCGTGCTTATAAATATGGTTAAATAGGAAAAGTGGAGACTCCATCATCAGTTCTGGAGATCCATGATCTTTCATTTAAAGTTTAGAGTCGACAACTTTATACGAACAGTCTAGTAACTAAGATTAACAAGGTAAACGGATTGAAAGAGGTTTGATGAAAAGAGAGAGAGAGAGGTGACAATGTTTGGTTGGTATTTGGATTAGAAACAAATGTCAACGATCATTACGTTCTGTCCACCACATTAAACCACGACCATTTATATGAATTCATAACTCATAAAAAATGCGTAGACCAATGAAAAAATATTGAAAACAACTCAGATGCCAATCTAACATTGCTAGTGAATGGAAGGGCGCACGTAATGAAATTTAAGTTGTAAATACAGGTATACATCATGTCAAACTTCTGTAAGTGTTTGTCTCGTGAGTCACCTCATAATTTTTAAGAAGTACAATTTCTGACATCGTTGAATAAGTAAATAGGATTGCTACGATGTACATAAAACTGCAATTGTAATATTACTTGGTACAGCGTGTGTTATCTCAAGTCATACTAAATGCATAAATATATGTTAATTTGTGCTAAGGTATTTATATTCAAGTCACAAGCACATTACACCTAATTCATTCATAGAGCTGAGGTTCGTCCTGCATTGCTACTTGTAATTTCCAGGTATGTTTTTATTGAGTATGTACAGTTTTTAAAAACATCTCTAATGCGTAAAACTTGTGCGTATCTACATTGGCTAAAACACTATTTATACAAAATAATTTTACGAAAGCGTAAGGTACGGGAAAACATCATTTTAGAACAAAAACACTAAAAATACCGACGTTACAATAGAAAAATGATGCTGCCAAAACTTATATGACATAAAAGAACCATAAAGAATCATAATGACTATGGTAAAAAAAAATCTTGTATTCTTATCACTACATACAGTTAATTTATACATTAGAAAATATTAAAACGTTATGTAATGGGTAACACATTAGGCTATGATACATTGTAATTTTAACATTCACATAAAAAAGAAGGAAAAACTCATTTGTTGCATAAGACTTTTAGCTTAAGTACATATACTGTAATAATATTATGTATGTACGTAATTATACATTTAAGGTAATAGACAAAAAAATATTACATGAGTGGAAACTGGTACTCAAATCCTGAATTTATGAATTAGTTTCTTACTGCTTCTGTATATTCGTATCGTATTTCTAGGAGTACATTATTATCATGAAACCTGTAAGTATCGATTAAACACTGTTATTTGTAAGGATTTAGCTAGTTAAGGTGTATGTTCATTATCATATTCTCTATTCAATATATCCGTTACTGTACGATGGAAGAAAAAACTACTTCTTGTAAGCTATAAATTACGTAATTTTAGAACTGCCTGTATGTACATGAAATTGAATGTGAAAGGGTTGACTCTGTCTTCGCTTGTATGATAATGTGTGTAGCAAAAAACAATTTGCATTAAAACTTTTTGGAAAAACAGATGGCTTCTTTTGATTAAAAATTAATCCAAATACAAATAGATTTACTTGAAATAACGTTCTTGTCTGTCTTCTCATTCAAAAATCCATCAAACTACGTATCTACATACATGTTTCAAATTCGCACCGGTGCGGCTGGAAAAAACGCGTATAATGCTCATATGCGAGAAAGGTGGTGGAGAATGGTCTTTTTTTCCTTCTAATAGAGTGTCGTAAAAATAGCAAAATTATTTTGCAATAGCCGGGCCATGAGTCAAGTGAAG
>JAHZMY010001544.1:0-10657 GCA_027743915.1 Seira sanloemensis | reverse complement strand
AAATTCATTACCTGGAGGAATGCGAAACAAATCGCATGTCAGTCTTTTATCCGAGTAATATGAAGGAGAAAAATGGAGCGAAGGTCAAGTGGGACAAGATTTGGGGGGCTGTGGTGCTTGGAAAATCAACCGTAAATTATGAAAACAGACAAGCCTTGTCCAGCAATTCCAGGGGCAACTTGCGAAAGTCAATAAGCCCTTGCAGCCAGATAATACCATTTTGTAGCACGATAAAGAGACAAAACTCAGTTTTGTATCTTTGAGTGGTCCTCAGGGACCTTTGTAGTATGAGCTCGCATCGTCCTGATTCCTCTCTTCTGATGCAAAAACATATTTGATGGTGATAGATCGACGGAGAATGGCAAGAGCCACTTGAAATCAGCTTGAAATTCGAATTTTCACTTCGTTTCAAAGTACCAAAAATGTGTGTAAATTTGAGGATGATGTGAGAGAGGCTCCATTTCACGCAAGTTGTCTTTGAGAACTAAAAAATTTATGTATTTCGTTAGATATATTTCAACTGATGTAACCGCATTATCACAGTAATTGCTATTAGCGGACAACCTCCTCCTACTCCAATTCGATATTCTCTAGTCATCCGGCTCTATACAAATTGTGATTGTCTGGATGAACTTTCTATCGTATTTTCACATTTTGGACAGTCGGACGGAACGCACCAACTGTCAAGCGGAAGAGTGAAAATTCGTGCAAATTGGAATTAATAGAAACATGAAGGCGGAAAGCGATATAAGGGAAAGTTCGTGCAAGTTTTTTTTTTGTTTTTGAGAGGCTCGCGTGACTCCAATAATAGAGCAGACGTTTCCACGCGAGCTTCTTGCTCCACCAGAGAACTTTTAAAATCCCTCGAGGTAGTGTCTACTCATCAGGAGAAATTAATTCGTTCAACTCGAGCATTGCCTTTTGTACTTTACCTAACTTTGGAAATCAAATTCTGTAATTTCGATGCGCACACAACACTACACATCCATTTATACTTTCAGAAACGCTCGTTCGGCCCCGTATTTGCTCTAGAGTCTGTGTTGAACGAATCTGTGCCATCGAGCAGGTACACAGGAAACACAAAAGACATGCTAGAAGTGCCGAGCTAGGCTCATCTGCATTCTCAAGAAATGTGATGTAATTGTGCACTTTGACGATGACGAGAAGGGTAATGGGAGAAGGGAGGAAATCCGGCAGAAATGACTCTCATAATCGTCATCCTTTAAGACGACAGCGAAAAAATACTATTCTCTCTTTGTAATTTCCTCATCGCCGCGTGTCTCCTCCAGCAATTTACAATGGTCATCATCATCACCATCAACTGTGAGATCGCGAATCCGGAAGTTTGAATAGGTGGAAAAGAAAGGTTGTTTCATTGCATGGTGCACAGATAGCTCATTCTGTGGAAGGAGTGAACTTGTGAATTACCTATTTGACTAAAAATAGCATTTTCTTAAATCTCGTCTCCGTCGTTCCGGTATTCTACCCCTTTTGTACTTTTGTTTCTATAAACTGAGCATTATTAACAGGAAATAAAAAGAAATATCAATTTTTGGGGGGAAACAGAAGTGGAGATGAGCAGATGTCACGAAGCGACGTTCAACTCTCGAAGATGTTTTTTTGTCCTCCATTCGAATTCTTTTTTACGTTATGCATTTTCAAGTATTACTGAAACTGTAATGATTATAGACATTGTCTTGAAAAAAGGAGATTGTTTGAGATAACAACCATGCAATGTCATCAGCTGCCTTCTTCATTTTCCAGATGCTTACTCGATGAATACATTTATGTTGCTCGCGAATGTTTCTCTCTCAGATACTCATAGAGAAGAATGAGAAAGGAGACGAACACAATTATATTTCTTTTGGAGGGGAAGGGCCAACAAATCAGTAACGGAATTTAATATCTTCGTTGTCACCGTTGCTAGCAAAAAAAATTGTTGCAAAGCCAATCAAATGGAATGAAGAATGAGGCCCACAACCAATGTGTCAATCAGGGTGTCAACAAATCAGTAACGGAATTTAATATCTTCGTTGTCACCGTTGCTAGCAAAAAAAATTGTTGCAAAGCCAATCAAATGGAATGAAGAATGAGGCCCACAACCAATGTGCCAATCAGGGTGCGACGTGATGTAGTTTTTTTATACAAAAGACATTGTGGCTTGGCTTATGAGGTGCAATTTCAGCTAAAAATTGTTTCTTTCAATAACTTAAAAAAATAGAGATATTCTGGATAAATCCGCTATCCACAAGGTTTTACGTCCAGCCTTATTTGAAGACTTTTTAAAATTGCAATTCAATGTATAATAAGAAAAAGAATTTTTTCTGGAAATTCACCCATCAACATATAATTATTTGCGTCAATGTTATATTCATTGCAGTGGCATTTCATAATGAGCAATGTCATCCGTTTTTGCTTAAGAGTTACAAACAGACGTACGGACATTTTGTAAAGCAGCAACTATAAAGGTCCGTCAAACCTATATGGTATTATGAACGGGCGGAATGACATGAAAAATGGTGTGCAGTCCAAACTCCAACCAGATATACATGTGTACATGACATATTATTGCGTTCCTAGAATTGTCCTAGAGAATGCATGAACGGACGAATATGATTTCCTCCGCAAAAATGAACTGCAAGTTACACACTGTGATCAATATCGTAAGTGAATTGGACGATTGATATGAAAACGACCGTAAAGATTACTTACTCTGGTCACCACACGATGAATCATGCCTTATTCCTACAAAAAAAAACTCATCTGTTTATTTGTCAAAAACAGTAGCATCTGCGGAAAAAGGAAGACGTGCATACATTTGCACAAAAACGCTGCCTTCAGACCTATATTTTTCCTCCATTTTTTCACAATTGCAAATGCCGCTCTCTTCTAAAGAAAAAAATGATTTGTGTGGTGGAATACGATATATTTTAGAGTGAGGAAGCTTGAGAGACATAAAGCATAAAAGTTGTGTGCGAACTCACTTCTTTGCAAGTCTCGCTTAACAGTCACATTTTCTTTAATCTGTGTGACTGCTCAAAATGTATATATGCATGCGTTAAGTCTTCCTCGCGCAATTTGCGTTTATGGTCAGCGATAGCGCCATAACAAGAAAAATAGTTTCGCATGCATGCCTATGCTTCCATGGAAAATGAGGGAGGGAAACGGAAGTTCTTTCAGAAAGTTTCTCGCAGGCCACCAGATTATGCACAATTGTTGGAGAGCACACAGCATTGCGTAAAGATTTGCATAAAACGTGAAGCCTCCGCACAGATAAGAGCGGAACGGACATTCCTCGACGGGACAGTTGGAAATGGATGTAAGCCATGTGGCAAGCTGACTGGACAAATCCAAACAATTTTTCATTCATTTCAAATTCTCTCATGACCGAAAAGAAAGACACAAAAATATTGCGTCTAATGACCAAAGCACCGTGTTGGAGGCCGAGATGAGCACAAAAAAAACAAAATAGAATGAGTCGACAGAGGGCCTTGCCTATTCAGATAGAATATTATGGAAGGGAGTGGGAAGAAGTGCAAATTGGAATCGTACCACAACCGTAGATAATAAGTTATAACGGTGATAATGTCCTCTTTGCAGAGCTTTCGAAGTCATGTGACATAAAAGAATCAGAATGTGTGAGTTTCTTGTATTCCCTTTTTGTCTCGCTCGACTTCTCTCTCTCTCTCCTCCAAACAGGGCAAAGTGCCAAAGGAAAGAGAGAGAAAAAAGTCTAATAAAATGGAACTGTAGGGAGAAAAGGATAACATGTCTGCATTTAAGCAAAAATTGTATTCCAGTAGCAAAGAAGAGTCAAGAAGGAATGATAGTAAAAGAGTAATGCACTTCTTTGCTCACACAGCCACAGTCGAAGAATTCGTGCAGCATCAGACTTGAGAAAAAAGAGCTAAAACGGAACTCTCTCTCTCTTTCTCTCTCTCTCTCTCCTGCGTTCCAGCTCGTGCAAAATAATAATATTATGCATATATGAATATCTCTGTTGTAGTTAGTTATCATCATCAGAAAAAGTTAAATAAGTACTGAAGCATAGCAATATTGCAAGGGGGAGAATGCAAGAATAAGAGCATAATAATAAGTTTTTTCTATATTCTGTGTCTTTTCACATTATTACCATTTGCTATTATTACAGAAAATCTTCCAATTTCGTAGAAACGAGTTTGGCGAAGAAATAGTGCAAATGTTGGGAGCAAAACGTTCAGGTTTTTTTCCCACATTTTCTTCCCCCTTTTCACCCAAAGACATTGGCTTTTTGGCTTTTTTCGGCTCGCTTTTTCTCTCTTTTTCTTATCAATCTTTCTGCTGTTTTGTCGGAGAGAGAGAGAGAGAGAGTAAAAGTGGCGGCGCTCTGGTTTCGTTTTCAGCTTAACTTTAGCTTCTAAGCTTTGGGGAAACTTCTGTCTGTATTATCTGTTCAACCGATCTCGCTCCCCTTCTTTCCGAAACTGAACACTTACAGAGAAAAAAGGAGGAACATAACGAGAATGAGGAGGCATGCCATGGCACGATGCTATAAAATAAAAGATTTTGCTCGGAAGAAGGCACAAGAAGAAGAAAAGGAAGGAAAAGCCAGCAGCTCAAGTGGTCTACCATATGAGCCTCTCTAACTGATTGTTGAGAAGATCTTTGGGGATTCTCCCATTTTCCCCCAAAAATGCTCCCTCCCTACATATACGGATAAAAAAGGGAAGGAGCAAAAAGATGCAAAAAATCCAATGGCTAAAAAATGCTTACAAGGCTTATTTTTATATTTTGCACAATTCTACTATAACCAAAGTCGTGTTTTTTTGCTACTGTATTCCATGAGTTTTGTGTGCAAAAACTTTGCCTTTTGCTATTACAATGGGCCCTTCCCTTACTCATTCTGAAAGGAATGTGCTCTACTGAGCCAGCCATTGTTGTTGTTGCTGCGGCGGTTTCTTTTTCCAGCGAGCAAAACAAGACCCCTTTAGCTTTCTCTGTTGGCACTGATCTTCTGCAATGATTTTCTCTTTCGGAGAAGTCCCTGGATATAAAAAGTAAATAATATGAGTTTTAGCTCACTGCTCCTCTTCTAAGAATGTGCACACTCATTCATGTGTTTACTTCTAATTCTATTCTGCCCTTCCCTCCGCCGCTATCCCTTTTTTGCACTAAAGCACATGATGATCTCAAAGCAAAAAAATGAGTGCTTTCTGCTTCATTCAATCTTGGGGAGAAACATGTGATACGATGTTGCCTTAAAAAGTAAAGTTTACACATAACAACAATGTTTTTTTCTTCTTCTTCTCTTGAACAATCTCAGTCAGCGCAGCATCCGCCGACCATGGATAAGTGTAAGTATGTCTATCTCCGAATTTGAGTATCTTCTTTACTGTTACCTCCTCGCCATCCTCAAAGTTGAAAGCCCTCTCTCTCACTCCGTCTCTATATTTTTCTCTGACTTTGGTATCAAAACTTTGGCTTTCGTACATTCATGGCAATAGTTTGATGATGTGTCTTTCCCGGTTTCTCCCAGATTTAGAGCGAGCCCCATACACTTTTGGAGTAAAGGGGCCAAATGAAAATTGTATGTCTTCTGTGATGCTCTGTTATTTTTCCCGATGTGTGCATTCTCATTCTCACTCTCATTTTTTTCTCCGTGTGGCCTCTCTCTCTCTCTCTCTCTCGTGATTCAGTAAAAAGTCTTCAAGTTTGCTATGTATTTTTGCACCCTGGTATTTATTCCGTCTCTGCATAAGAAGTACATTGACGCTATCATCATGAGTGTGTGTGTATCGTACCCTAGTTCAAGATAACTCTGCATTTTGAGAGAAACGTGCCTCTTTATCCGGTTTCCTCTTCGTCTTTCTTACTTTTTTCCTCTCTCTCTCAGAAAGAGAGACCTTTCTCTAAGCTGCTGCATCAAGTCGCAAGTTGGGAAGAGAAAAACTCATTCAATTTTGTGAGAGGATATATCCACATATATCTCACTTCCCATACTTGTTTCCTAAATGTGGGAGTCATGATGTCAGTGTGAAATGTCGACTGTCAGCCCGAGCCAGCTGAATATTCATAGCACCATAACAGAATATCGTTTTGCACATGTAGCGTGAGGACATAACTACATTATATAATATGCTCCGTGTTTGAAACTCTGTATACGTTTTTTGGCTCTCTTCTGGTCTCACTTTAACGACGGTGATTACTGATGTAATAATGCAGTGAAATGTGAATGTGTTTCTTCCTAAGTATTATGAACAAAAAAACGTCCTTTTCCCTCTTTACTCAACATTAATAATAATGCTTACATCTAAGTTTCACCCAAGGTACTGGAAGGCCATAATAATAATACTACACACGAAAGGAATGGATAGGCATATCTTTCCTCATATCTTTCCAACGATCATCATCAAGGGACTCCATGCACACTGACTCATCCGCATATTGTCCCTACGCAGGAGGAGAAAAAACGTGTAGCTGTCTTCGCAGACGTAAAACTTGTCCTCAGTAAATATGTAATGCAGAATGAGTAAATTTTTCGTACTCAGGAGAAATGAAGGAAAGTGAGTGTAGGTAGATACAGTGTGTGCATAGCTGGAAAAAAGCAGCAGGAACCACCAAACCCATTTCCTTGTCTCTGTCCTTTTTGAAGCTGTAAATTGGCAATGGTTTTCCCCCTGTTTTGTATTATTATGACAAAGAAGAGAAACAAAACTGTTCAGAGGAACAATGTACGCGGTACGCCGAAATCGGCAATAGGTCCACATTAGTCGTTTTTTTCCTCCTTCCAATTCCTCATGTTTACTTTTGCCTTCAGCGATGCAATACAGAGTTTCCATTTTGCTGCCTTCTTTTCCTCCCGACAAGGTTCACACACTTGTATTATGTAAAAGTAATAATAAAAAACAGAAAAAAAGTTTCTCTGCGAAAGCTACTTTTCCCCTCCAAGTCCTGTCTGTCTCCTGTTCTCTTTCCACGTATTATTTTATGACTGGAATGGAACCAGTTCGGGAACAAGAGAGAGGCAATCTTTTATGCACATAGCAGTTTAGTTTCTGTTTCAAATACAAGAAATAATAAAAACGGGAGAAAAGGGTGAGGTAAAGTGGAACGAGGAAATGTTCTTCTGTTCGGCTTGAACTATAAACTAATGCTAGGGCTGCGGAACACCCACGTGGTCTGATTTATGCTTTGTGTGTACTACCTTTATGCGATTTATTATGTACATGCATTTCACCCAAATTGCATTATGACCAGTCATCTTGTATCATCTAAACAGAGATGTGCACTCGCCAACAAAGGCACTCTAGAGACAAAATATAAAAAAGTCTGTCTTAGATGCTTTGAAGTCTCACTTGGGAATCGATAGAGAAGCTTTAGACAAGTTTTGGTTGATGAAAAATATCGACTGCGGACACCTTAGATGCGCTGACCTCTCCCAACCACTATTGAAAATTTGTGAGATGCTTACACATTTGTTATCCTTGGTATCAAAATGCACAGTTGTATATCAACAAAAATGTCTAGAAAATGTTCCCAACGCTTTCCACTCAGATAATTAGCAAGTATTTTTAACGAACGGGTCTACATTGACTACAATCGATAACAAAAATGCGCCCTCTTTCACCCCATCTTTTACCCGCTGCGGATTATGCGAAGAGTTACAAAGCTAAATAAAAGTTTGTCTTCAATGTTCTCGTTGCCGTAGCGGAGAATTCTTAGCGACGACGGCGGCATAACGAACAGAGAAGGAGGCAACCCGACTTTGGCGATGGGATCAAGCGTCTTGATACGCAGTCATCATCACTTGTTTCCCATGCCAGCACACGTAGCATCTCCTGTCTTCCTCTCTTCTTCTTCTTCTGTAAGTTTGATGCGAGTCAGTCATTCATCATTCCGAATTGAAGAAAAGCCTTAGATCGCTTCCTTCCTCGATTCTTAAGGTTGTCATGGAAAGAGCCTATCTTTACGTGTCTTTTATTGTACACGGCTAAAATCTGTGATAAAGGCTTTCCTTTCCTTCGTATCACCGTTTCCCTCCTCCATTGAGCTTCACATCATCATAACTTTGCCTCTGTTGTAAGTATGCCGTGAGGTAGGCACATTTGTATCACTTTTGACTTGGCCTGATACGCGAAGCAGGATGAGGAGCAAAGCGCGCACAGAAGAAAAAACACGACAAAGGCGAAGTCAACGAAGGTGACAAGAATGAAAACAGAAGTTAAGTGGAGAGCGAGAGGCAAGAGTGGAGGATATACCTATTACCCGAGGCTCATCCTGCAGTGTCAAGAAAGGCATGTATGGAACAAGCTTCAGTAAAATGACTGTCACAAAATTTTTGTTCCAGATCAAGGACCTCTATCCCCACTCCTTATACTCCTCAAGTGGAAAATCTTTGAGAAAATATGCGAAGACGGAGTTGTGGCATTTTGAGAAGCATCCCTGACAACCCTACATTTCTCCTCAAGGTTTTCCCCAAACTATCTGATTTTTCTGGCCTTTCTCTTGACACTTTCTTACAAGTTGAGGCAGTTGACGCTTGCTACTACAGCACAAATGTTTCTTTTCTTGAGGCCAAAAAGGCATCATGCAGAGCTCAGTTAGGCTAGATTAATTTCACCCAAATTTGCACTGAAAATAACTTATATACACGGAGAAGGAATAATGCCATTGTCAAAAAATCCAAATTAATTTGACCATTTTTTACATTTCTGGTGAGAGTTTCTTCTCAGACATATATATCATTCTTCCCAATCTCGCTCTCCAATTCTGTGTGCTCCAAGTATTTGAGTAATTGCAAAAGGAGTGTTTTTCATTTCTCAAAATATGGTTGATATTTTTACACTCGTCTTTCATTTAGGTATTTATTTTTCTTTCTATTTCGGGTTTCAACTCTTTCCATTAGCATTGTATTTCATAAGATTATTAATCATTGTCAACACGACATCCGAGCCGAAATAAGACAAAGCCGTTTGCANTTCATAAGATTATTAATCATTGTCAACACGACATCCGAGCCGAAATAAGACAAAGCCGTTTGCATCTCCAAATTCTATAATTAACATAACTGGTTCCGTTTCTTTTGAAGAAAGGCAAGATTTACAGTGGCAAAGGCTTGTCACCCTTTTTTCAACTTTTTCTTCACTATCCAACACAATTCGCACCTTTTTTGCATACGTGACACATTGGAAATTTCACGAATTTCATTGTAGTGCAGTAGCATTTGGCTTCTCGGAAAGAAAGTTGAATAAGTACATATGATCCCAGAGTAATTTGGTGTGATGTAAAGTACAAGCCACAGCAAGCTTTTTTTACTACTTCCAATAAATGCGTCCACAGTTTCGGAGGAGAAATTCCACTTCAAATGATTGTCTAGCTCGACTTCTTCTGTCACTTTACCTAAGTTTTTTTGTCTCTCTCTCTGCAGCACACAAAACCTGTATCAATCTAATTTGTAATTTAGAAGGAGACATGTCCAATTACGCTGAAAAGCTCGAAGTTATTACAAAACTGGAAAGAAAGTTGAATAAGTACATATGATCCCAGAGTAATTTGGTGTGATGTAAAGTACAAGCCACAGCAAGCTTTTTTTTACTACTTCCAATAAATGCGTCCACAGTTTCCGAGGAGAATTTCCACTTCAAATGATTGTCTAGCTCGACTTCTTCTGTCACTTTACCTAAGTTTTCTTGTCTCTCTCTCTCTGCAGCACACAAAACCTGTATCAATCTAATTTGTAATTTAGAAGGAGACATGTCCAATTACGCTGAAAAGCTCGAAGTTATTACAAAACTTGGGTTAATGGAACAAAGCAAAAAAGACAGTGTTCTCTTGGTGCACACTCAAATTATGCATTGCAATTTTTTTTCTCTCTCTCTGTTTCATACAAAAAGAAAAGCTCCAACATTCATCATCATTTAACAAGGCAAAAAAATATTTCTTTGAAAGCCAGAATCTTCCGCCTCGTCCTTCTTTTATTTCAAACTTTTTGTTTTTATGAAATAATATAATACAGTGAAAGTGAGCAAACGTAAGTATAGTATGTGTCACTCTCTGTCCTAACGAGGAACTCAAAGTTTGCCCTAAATCTTCACCTAAAACAGACTCTCTCTACAACTCCATTTAAAAACTGAAGCAAAAAATGCCACTACACTGGTGCAAATACCATTAAAGAAAATTCCTGTATTTTTGATGAAGGAGAAAATGAATTGTTTTCAAATTTTAGAGCCTCCTCGCACAACGCATGTAATTACACCGACCTTTTGGCTGTACGGAAAATGACGGAAACACGTAGGTACATATATATTTTTTAGCTTTACAGTGCACTTTAGGGCTATGTTGACACTGAGTAAATTAATTAGTTGGTGCGTGCTACATCTCTTCATTTTTTGAGAATCTCCCAGTGGATGATGATGAATAATAAATTCTGCCTGGTATCACCTCACCCTCAACATTTTCATCCGTGCAGGAGACAAATTTGCCTTATGAATGTATAAAAAACTAGGTTCTCCTTGAGTTTTTTTCTCCCTTTTCCTGTCATTACGCTCAACAGAAATATAAATATATATGCTAACTCTAGTCAAAAGGGCTGCATTTGTTTCGACTCGAGGCATATGCTTCAAAAACACACATGGAACATTTTTGTGCTGGTACCTATGGTTGAGTCGCAAAAAAGAAG
>JAHZMY010001543.1:0-19693 GCA_027743915.1 Seira sanloemensis | reverse complement strand
AAGTCTTGTATAGCTTCTTGGGGAGTTAGTGAATCGAGTCGTCTTCTGCCTTTCAAAAGGAATGTTTGATTTAGAAAGAAGTCGATATATTAGCTCCCCTTATCATTAGCGATGGAGGAGGGACAGGTAAAAAAGATTTTCTGCTTTCATTTCACATCAGCAAGAGGAAATTATATTCAGCCAGTGTGTCTTTCAGGCCCAGACGGATTTTTTCAGATTGCTCCACAAGATTAGCTGTATATTCTGGCGGACTTTGAGTTCAACATGTATAAGCTCTCCAACTTGTGTGACAAGATGGACATGTCATTTCAGTCTAATTCAGCATCCGTATATATCTCAAACGTACTCCGTTGGAACGGACAGGGACAAGGTGCGAAACACAAGAAAAATCTCAGATTTCACTCCTGGAAAAAAATCCCTCACCCTATCTCGGGTAAAGCGGAAGTGACACTGGAAGACAAAAAATGTGTCTTTTCCTTGTCACATGCAGGAGCAATAACACTTTTTCCCTACAAAATATGTGTGGCCAGTCCAACATCCACAGGAAAAATATCAACTTGAAGTCACTCAATATCCCATTTTTACTTACTTTCACACTTTCCTCCCTGCCAAAATGTTTGTACAAAAAGAGCTTTCTATTTATCCTTGCTCTTTTCCTCCTCCACTAGTCTCTTTTTATTTTCTCGCCTGCCACTTTCAATAAACACTTAAGTTGGAGCTGAATCCAACCTAAAATGGCAACGTGTGAACATGAAGTGTACCGGAACGAAAGAAAGCGAAAATCAGAATTGTGGCATGTTTACTCAGTGCAACTCAAAAAAAGAAGGGAATACGCGTACACTATTTGTGAATGTGTGCATCGCATTCACCACGGAACTATCAAAATCTGAAATTAAAAGGCAAGCCTTTTTAGCAAAAAAAAAGAGCTTCCTTGTGTGTAGCACATACACACACGCACAAAAAAGCAAGCTCAACAAGCTCAGTATGGTTTCTGTTGGTCTTCGTACACGGTGACTCGTCGACTGGCCTCGTGGGGAGCCAAAAGCTTGGAGTATACCGCTCTCACAGCTCACTGTACAAAAATGACGTCTTGCAAGATGTTGATAGAAAAAAAGGAAGTGGATCTAAACTTTGATCGAATGAGGGAGGTTTTGGAGAAGCCACACAACTTGAAGAAGATGCGTATGCTTCCGTTTCACTTTCAGTCACTTTGACTTTAGTCTTCTGTGGATAAGCTACAGAAACAGCTTCGCTTCCCTATCGTATTCCACGTCTATTTCGTGTCTACTTTTTGGATAATATGAAGCGTGCAAAAATGGCTTTTGCTGAACTTTCCTCTTTTCAGCAGAGACTCTTCCACATTATTTTTATGGACACTCATGAGACTCATAATCATATAGCTATCAGTTTCAAAGAATACAAAACTATTTTTGTAAAACAGAAACAAAGGCTTTTTCTGTTAGCTTTCAACAGAACACAAAAGGAGGCAAATAGGGATACGGACAAATTTGCAACAATGCTATGCCCATCCATAGACTCTCATGCTCATGTAAAACAATAGGTTTTTTTGTGTGTCGTACATACGCACCACCAGGACATAACAATTTTCCCTTTTGAAAACGTGCGTATGTACCGTTCGGATACCTGAAAAATGAGGAAAATTCGCCCCTAGCAAATTGCACAAGTTTCGTCCATCCAAAGGGATAATCAAAACTGACTTTATACAGCGAGGTAAAACCTGATTGTTTCGTTTGGATATGATGATGATTCGCAGAAAGGTTATAATTCACCGGCGCGACGCATCTTACATGTAAAGCTGTGCATGGACGAAAGAGGATTTAGACAAAGCAAATGAGTAATGAGCAGAGTGTACAATTTCAGTTTCATCTTTCAGCTCTATTATCTCGTAGTGATGATGATTCGCAGAAAGGTTATAATTCACCGGCGCGACGCATCTTACATGTAAAGCTGTGCATGGACGAAAGAGGATTTAGACAAAGCAAATGAGTAATGAGCACAGTGTACAATTTCAGTTTCATCTTTCAGCTCTATTATCTCGTAGTCAATGCGAAGCTCATTAGAATGCGTATTGTGTAATGGGACAAATGCGGAGGATTTCCCTTTGACTAAATGCGGTCCACCAAAACATATACAGAGTGCGTAACGCGGTGTGTACAGGTAGAGGAGGGAGTGTACCCGAGACTATAATCAAATCTTGAATTTGATTTCAAAAATATTTTATTTGAATTAAAAATGCATATTACTCAGCTTTTATTGACGTGGATGCTCGAATTCAATGAATGGGATCATATGCATATGTGAGTTTGAATAATAAAGATATAACGAGCTCATTAGAGCACCCATATAAAAATAGAATTTTTTTACAAATTTTTAAAGTAAATTCTAGTGCTCGGACTTTTTTAACATTTAAGTTTTGAGTGGCCTGGTAAGCGCTAATAAGCCCCTCTTGATGTGCTTTAATCGATTGACAGATTGACTCAAAGTGAAAGCTGCAAATGACCGTTTTAGTGAGGGATATGTGATTATTTAAAGTGCAGTGACAGGTTTACTTCGGATCATATTAACTGATCAAAAGATAACAACGTCTTCTAGTATAAGATATCATGTTAATGTAGTGAATGCATGTACTCTGCTACATTTACAATGAGAATGCCATTTAAGCCAGATGTCAGCATCAATCAAACATGCCTCAATTCATCTGTCAGATAAATCAAAATCTTCACCGTGAAGAAAGACATGCGTACTGTGCTTTTAGATGAACACAAACAAAAAACTTAAGGTACGTAGATTACATGTTTATACGTCAGTCAACCGAACGAATAGAAATACAAAACGGATCTACAAAACGACTTTTTAAAAATTTCTCGCTTTAAGCTATATCAGCATTGTACAGAAAAAAGAATGAATAATTTCTGCAAGCTTTGACAAATAAAGAAAGAGGAAATTAAAACTTCGACCTGCCGATGGAAAGTCCGGAAATTGACTGATTACTATAGCCTTTGTGAATTTTGCAAGATGTCAATCTATTAAATGGTAAGAATTCGCTGTACCGCTTTGACTTGGCCGTAATTTCGATTCCGTCATAAATATTTCAAAAATCCGGCGCTTCAAAAGCCGTCCCACGATTGAAGCTTAAGTTCACCGGCCGTGCAAATAATTCATTGAAACGGGGCTTCCCCCCGTCAAACCTCATCTCAAATTCCTGCCGTAAAAGTAAATTTGACAAAAAGCAGGAGAAAATTTAAAGCATCAAAAAAGCTCCTTATCTTCCCATTTCAAGGTTTCAACTTTTTCTTACATTCCAAAAAGCGTCGGGAACAAATTCCTGAAAAGGGAAACGAGAGCAGGAATCACATTACTCAAGAGGAAAACAAGTATCATCTTTATATTTTTCCGGGAGAAGATAAAAAGACACAACTCATCTCATTTCCTTCATTTCTACCTCATGAATCATAAGAAACAAGGGAAAAAGATATACGATCACTTTTTTTTTACAAAAGGATGAACTCTCTCACTCTGATGACATTGAAAATGCAATCCGTAAAAGGAGAAACGCAATTGAATCGAAGAAAGATGAGGAATGTGAAGCCGGTGCACATTTTTTTCATCCCAAATCCACGGCAAAGTTCCGGCTCATCTATTTCCCAAAAGTGTATTTTGGATGCGGGTAAAAAACGCGCAATAATCTTCTGCTTCATTTGAGCCTCTATCCGAAAAAGTAACGGGAAAGTTGCGGTCTCCACCTTCTTCAAGACCATGAGCCATACTTTACTCTTCCTGACAACTTCGCCATGCTCCGTTTTCTCTACTCAATCAACAATGCGTTTAATAACCCTCTCTCTCTCAAGCTGTTATCATTTTTCACCATAAAAAATTCATGGACTCTAAAAATACTCGGAGATAAGCTAATGCAAACAAAAGTCGATGAGAAAAAGTATCCAGCAGAGCTAGAGTAATAAGTGGGCTCTCTCATACAATGTTTTTTATTTGTGATGAGAGAGTGGAAAAAACTAGATTACTTTTCTATTTCTCAACTTTCCAATTCCACTTACAAAAAAATCTAATAGAATTTGAGCTTTGCACTCAATATTCAAAACAAACTTCTTTTGTAGTAGGCACCCGCCCAACCAACTGCACCCAATCAGAAGGAACTTCACAATACCAACAAAATGAAAATATTATGGAAAGCAAGTGTGTGAATACAAGGAAAACATGAGAAGCAGAGGATAATTTCGAATTTTCTGGTGAGAAATGGAAGTATGTACCAAGAAGAACTCCAACTTGTGCACAACGAAACTTCCTCTTGTTGCAAGAAGAGGCATGAATGAAAAAGAAGTCAGAGTCACGAATGAATGTGAATGTGCAAAGGTATTTAAATGGAGAAGTGAAGAAATGTGTACAAAGAACCTAACCTACTATCCAATAATATTGGATATTATGTAATTTAGTTTTTTCTTCAAGTTTGTTCGAATAAATGAACCACGCTGCATGCAAGCAAGCAGTGTATATACAGAATTGAGCAAACTTTGATTAAGTCGCGAACGACGCTTTCTGGGTTATGAAGTAACTTTTCTGTAGCTTAATTATAATACCAGATCTGCAATAGGGAATTCAGCATAATTCTCTTGAAATTTCAAGAACTTCACATGGCAAAATAAAGCCATTTTCTTACTTCATCTCATTTCTAAACTTCAATAGTATGGAATTAACCAAGTTATTTTAGATTTGCTTCCGGTACTTGGTTGGACTCGTGGTACATATTTATTTTATTTTTTAGGAATAAGATGATTATGACTAAGGTTTCCTTTGACGAGAAAATAAATAGAAAAGAATGTACTTTTTCTCAAGAATTCAGTGCACCGAAACAATTCAGAGCAAGTGCATAAGAACAGGGGGAAAGAAAGAAAAGGTCCTCAACACACTTTTCCCTTGCACTCTTTCTTTACTCTCGCGATGATCAAAACGTTCCAGCTCGTTCCAATCGGAAGAATAAATACATACCAGAGGAAAAAAGGAAGTAACTTTACGTTAATAGGATTTCCCCTTCATATTTTTTTCTGTTTCCCTCCTGTTTTTATGTATCTTCAATCCAATTTTTTGCTGACTCCAAAGTAAAAAAACTCTCAGTTGAAGTGATGACTACGGGAGTGCAAAAGTAGTAGGAGAAAAAGAAGAATCGGATAATGAAAAAGCAACCCTGGAGAACAAAAAAGTGCACAGGGAGGACGAGGGTGGTGGGTGGAAAGATGAGATGCGAGTGTGTGCGTAAAGTCATCATCATTCAACGTGAGAATAAATGAAACGTAGAAGTCAAGATAAAAAATTGTCTTTGCTTTGGCTCAAGAAAAGTTCAATGTTATATAAAAAAAGAGTTCACCTTTAAATGGGAAGTTGCCCTGTTTCCACTTTTTTATGATGATTTGTGCACATTAAATTTCCTCCCCAACTCTTAAAACCTGATCTAAAGCAAAATAGAAAAGGATGCTCACTCCTCATGAAGACCATGTCAATCTGTATACGCATTGCCATGTCTTAAGTGATTTTTTAAGTCTTTTCCGGCATATGTGTGCATTTGTCATGTAAGACAATAATAGCTCTCGTGCATACGTTTCCCTTGAAAGAATCTCTCATCTTTTACTAGTCAATATTTTTTATGACAGCCACTTCACCCTCTGTTCTAAGCCCGAAAAAGCCTTTTTTATTGACAGGAAGCAATTCCGGAGGAGGAAAGATCAAGAGCGTGGTTTCAAGTCGGCATTTTTAGAAAGAAACGAGAAAATCAAGACTCTTTCCAGAGTCACATTTTATGTAAAAGTCACGGTGCTAAAAACCTGAGAAAATGCAAGATTTCTGGAATTTTTAAGGTATCTAATTCCTCTACCAGCGTTCAATGTAATATAAAATAGTATCAACTATGAACAAAATCCGGCTTAAAAGAGATCGTGATCATTTAACAAAAAATATTTTTTAATATCGTATCGGTATGTACGAGCTTTATATTTAGGTGGATGTATTTTGCAACAAAAATTTTCAAAGCAAAAAAATGTGATAAAATGGCATTCCTTCAGCTTACCCTTATAGCAGAACCGCACCAACTGTGTCTCACATCATTTTTCAAATGACGGTTCAGAAATCTCTCTGCCGCACTGGTGCTATTATTGTAAGGCGAATTTCCACCACAACCTGATTGATCCGTAGATGAGTTTTTCCAGGAATCCTTACTGACAAGCTCGATACGACCAGAGTTGACACGTATAAAGTGACAAGCATCCTGACTCCCATTTTCTGAGTCGTCTGTGGCAGGCAGAGTGGAAGACTTTTTCTTCACGGAAGGAGGCTGCTGAAGAATGTAGGAGGTGTGGTGGTGATTGTGAGTTTGATTAGGGTTCCCTGTATTCCCATTGTTTTGCTGGAGGAGATGATGGAAATTGTGGAATTGACCGAGTTTGATGTCACCTTTGTCCAAGACGGGATGAACTTGCCTGTGATGGGAAAATGAGCGAAAGAAAATAGACTCAAATGAGTTTCCAACGAAGAGAATCAAAAACCAAAGCACCCGCGTGCTTGTCAACAACTCCTGTGACACCTCATGCAGAAATGATTTATGCTTCCGGAAGAGGAGAATTTAATTACGTTGAGGCTTAGTGAAGGAAGAGAAGGTAAGCAATGTAATTCAAGGAAGAACTGATTATAAGCATTCGAGAAATCTTAGGACTTGCAGAATGAATGAAGTATATGACTACACAAAGTTAATGAAAATGAAGCCTTGGTCATGCAAAAACTCTGTGTTTTCAAGGAATCTTGTTTAAGAAAGAGAGACAGAGTCTACAAGATTGCAGCTTAAGACTTGGACATTTTGAGAGAAGACGTGGGAGTACGAGGGCTTATGCAAATAATGAATGGAAAGAGGATTAGAGCTGGGACGACGAGATAAATGACAAGAAATCATGCAATCAATGGCTTCCGACTGTAGGGGTTTTAACATGTCGCATTTCAAATTACTTATGGAGAATAATAAATCTGTCGTTAAAACATTAAATTAAACTACGGAATAAAGGAATTTGGTACCGTAAGAAGAATTGCGAAATAAGTACAAGACTAAAATTTTTAATTTCTTTGTTCATTACATGTAATATTATTTTGCGCAATGGAAAAATGACATTTTATGGTTTCAAGTAATTTCGAAGGGGTCATGGGGAAACCCCTACAGTAAGCAAGAGTCGAGCTAGCATTGTACTGTACTTACCTTGGCGAAGGTGGCTTAATCATCTTATCAAAGTCTTCTGGTCCGTCCACAAAGCCTCGGGAAGTCGGACAACTGTCACTTGAGGATGACAGGTCATTCCCTTTGTGTAATACTTTGGCCCTAAAAGAAAATAGAAAAGCATAATTTGGTAATTTTGTTTCATGTTAGAGAATCTGATTAGAACTTGTCAATGGATTCAAAATATTGCTTTTGTCATTCCTTTCCATTTCATACAACTTCAACCTAGCCATAATTTTGCAGGGGTAGAAAATAATCCTCCATAAAACTGAACTGAATACATTTTATGTATCTACCTACAACCTATTACATTTTAGCACGCGTATTTCTTGTGTACATTTTTTTTGGGATTTTGCACCTAAACGACAGTGGAATATCAAAGATGCTGGTGTATTGCTTACATGGTAGTAATGAGAAAAGCAATGTTAGAAAAAACCAATAAAAACCTAAAAGAACAAGTGCCCGAAATTTATTGCAATTCAAATCCGCTACTCGCTAATTTCATTTAGGTTTTTCTGACCTATTTCGGCATTTTCAATTTTGCACAACACCTTCTATAAGCCTATAACTGCTCCATTAAATGGTCACGATATCATTCCAATCAGCAATCAAATGCCCATCATTTTCCTCTTCCTTCGAATTCTGCATTTCACCACATGTCTACACTAACTTTACTCTCAACTTCTGCAGCCCATCCTTCTAGGAAAAAATACATTCGTCTCATGATTTTTTGCAGGTTTCGTCATCTTCAGAAAAGGAGGAAGAAAATCGAGTAATTTCCTCCCTTTAAATGGGAATGTGAAAGAGAGCGAATGAATTCGTGGAGACTCGCGTGGAATACAAAGTAGCTATTTGCACTCCTTTCTGATTCCTCGCTCGCATCGAAAAAGTCAACTGAGAAAATCCTTTTATGCACACGTTTTTCTGACTATTTCATGTAGAAAGAAGAAAAAGGTGAGATCTCATGTGAATTTTGAAAACTTTTTTTTGCTTTTTCTTGACGGGCCGACAAACCTGCATTTCATTTGTGCGCTCCAGCTAGAGAAGAAAATGTGGATTTGACACCTACCCCGAATCTCTACAAATGGCTTCAATTCTTCACGTGCGAAAGTCAATCCTTTTTTTAATATGCGTACTCACACATTCCATTCCCTTTTTGCACTTTTTACCTCTTCTGATTCTTGTTTCACCCACTCAAACCAAAAAAAACTACGTATCCAGGCATGATGATTACATGATTGTATTTCTTATTTTAAAGGTACGTCATTTTTTAAAGTTATACATTTCGACAGGTTTCATCTATTCAGTTTATGCCTTCCTGAGCTCTGCCAAAAAGCCCAAGCATGGAGAGTTTGTGTGCTTGTGACATTACCAAGAATGAAAAAGTTAAATTGTCTGAAACCGTGCTCAAACTTTAATCTCCGCATACGAAGAAATGAATACAGACACTAAAAAGCGGAAATACAGCCAAAGTAGGCATCACCATTTTCTCGATGAATGGTGTTGGTGTGATAAGGCCCATTAAGAAAATGCCTTGGTGGCTCTACCACTATCATCTTTTTTAAAAAAAGTTTTCCACTTTACGTTTTTGGACCACCCTCCCATCAAAACTCATAAAAAAGAAACATTTCACTGACAGTATTGCTCTACTCTCATTTCTTTCTAAATTCACAGTTACCCCCATAAAAAAGCTGAGTTAAAAAAAGTTTAGTTTTATTGTATGCTAATGCTCAGGGAAATGAAGTACCTTGAGCTATATTAATTACACGACATCGAATAAAATGATTCATTCTAATTGGAGCAAATTTGTACAGACTTCAGGGGAGGCTCTATATTTGTACAAAGGTGGTCTTGTCGTGAAATATTGCCTCCACTTTGGCTCCTAGTCATGGTCATGTCGATAAAAGAATAATTGTCTCAGTGGCGAAACCATACACCGTGATTTGCATAATGATGCATGATCGCGATACTCCATTCGTAGGCCTACCCACATGCATCCCACGGTACTTTATTGAGACAGATATTGCATTTGAAGCTACACAAGCCTTTCATCCATTGTTTCATCTGCAGAGGGAGAAAATGATAATGATGCGCGCAGGACAGGAGGAGAGAGAATAGGTTCAGCCAAAAAGCATATTCTCCTCACCTTAATGACAGAACAAGACCATGACTAGGACATGGTAATTTGAAACGATTCCAATTCATTATCTTGGGCCAAAAACGAAAATCACAAAAGGCACAGAAGTAGCTGAGAAAAGGAGATAAAAAGTTGATAATGATGATGACTCCGTCGCTTTGGTGGTAACACGGCTAATGAATAGGATAATGTGTGTACAGATAAGCATTACCCTGTGGAAAAGTAAGGTGTGCTCTTGTTCGTCCCAAAAGATCATGTAATCCTTTTCTGAACCATATTTACTCACGCAATTTTTGTCGTCTCTTGGACCAAACTTTTAAAAAAGTGAAAAACTAGTTGGGGGCAAGGGAAGTGAGTAACTGTCAATTGTGATGGCGAGTGCGTTTTTGTTAATTTTATTCTGCGAAGAAATTTGCTTCGAATACCCTGAGGAAGAAGGAGTGCTACGCGGCTTCTCCAAAATGGGATGGTAATGATGATATGCGAGGCATCATAAAAATCAAATAAAGATTGATCTTTCAAGTTGGACTTGAGTTTCAATCAAAAAACCATGTAATCCTTTTCTGAACCATATTTACTCACGCAATTTTTGTCGTCTCTTGGACCAAACTTTTAAAAAAGTGAAAAACTAGTTGGGGGCAAGGGAAGTGAGCGACTGTCAATTGTGATGCGAGTGCGTTTTTGTTAATTTTATTCTGCGAAGAAATTTGCTTCGAATCCCCTGAGGAAGAAGGAGTGCTACGCGGCTTCTCCAAAATGGGATGGTAATGATGATATGCGAGGCATCATAAAAATCAAATAAAGATTGATCTTTCAAGTTGGACTTTAGTTTCACTCCTTTGCTTTAGTTTTCTAATCCACCTACGAACCTTGAATGTGTTTCATATTAATCAATGAAGGATTTTTGGACTGTTCTAAGCATTTACACCGGTCCGCATTCGCAAGCAAACAACTTGTCATGCAAAAAGAGAAAACTTTTGATGCTCACATCTCTTAAGCTGCCCACAAATTCATGCTCAAATTTTTAATTCTAAAAAAATACTGCAAGCTAATTGTTGAATTATGCCTTCGTTTATGAAAACAAGCTGTTCTCATTGATTTGGTAAAGTATAGAGCTAAATGAGGTTTAGCTGAAATTTAATAAAAAATTAAGTTCTCTAGTATGCTGAGATTTGGCTTATTTTATTGCCTCCATCATGATAGGCTCCCGGTCGTTGATAAGGGATGGAGCTAAACAAGCTCTACTTTATTACGATGGAGAGGTGAAGAGGCGACTTGCGAAAGGCATTTCATATCAGTTTGAGAAATGAATGAAATTCTGTGTCGCGCATTGAAACAACTAGTCTTGAAAACGATACGGGGGTGTATAATGCGAAGGCAGTGTTAAACAATTGTTTACCCCGAGGATGTCTATTGATATCACTCCTTTTTATTACGCTGGCTCATCATTTTATGAATGCAACGAAATGAGCAAATCTCCTTAATCGGAAATCCTAATGAATGAGCTTCAGATTCTCTTGAAAAGTTGCAGCTGCATTGCCATTCCTTAAAAAATATTTTATATGGAACTTTTTGTGCTCCTTCTCAACTTGTTTTTATTGCTCGAAGAATGTTAGCAATTACTCCAAGTCATAATGTGTACGTGCACGTGCAAATTATTTCTGGGGGAAAGAGGAAGTCGTAATGAACCTTTTTGCAGCTCCGTTGTAATACGCTCACTTTTACTAATTGAAATTACATGGAGGGCAGATACGGACACTGTATTATAATTAATCTTGTCAAAAGAATGGTTTCATCGTTCCCCGAAGCCCAAACAAAACTGTACGTGTCATCATTACCATTCTTCATTTTCGTACATCATAAAAAATAAAACAGTTCCTATACATTTTAAGATATGCACCTACAAAAAACTATCTTTTCAATTTATAATTTTCCCTGCAGTGGATCCTAACCATGAACCATGTAATAATAAACTAAAGTTTTTTTATACTTGGTCGGCCATTCTCTAAAATTTACATTATAAATAGAAGCTGCCCATTTACTTTATGCACGTGTGGATCTCCCACTGAATTAAAAAAATATGTGTAAGCAGCATTCACAACTTGCAACTCCATAAAAAATTAACACAGCATAATAGTAATAACCACTTTACTTGCAAGAAAAATCTCCAAAAGATCATGTAAACGTGATTTACAAAGTTGCCGAAATCATGGCAAAAAAGAGATAATTTTGTAAACGTTGCGATATCTCGGTAATTTACAATGTTGACAAATACGTGTGGGCTGTACCCTTGTCACATGACAAGTGCAAAGGAGTTGTCCCAGTCAAGAAGCGAGTAATTTTATTTGACAACATTTGCCATTTATTTCTTGGAAAACAAAATGGACAAACTAGGATTAAGTCCATAGTACTATTAGTGCCCCCGCACACAAAAAGTCATGTCAAAGTTTTGAAAATTGCCTCCGCCTCAAACAAGGGAATTATAACTAGGAACATTCCTGTTTAAAACATTTTCATTTCGATTGCCCATATCAAAAATGCGCATCATTTTTAATTTGNTCAAAGTTTTGAAAATTGCCTCCGCCTCAAACAAGGGAATTATAACTAGGAACATTCCTGTTTAAAACATTTTCATTTCGATTGCCCATATCAAAAATGCGCATCATTTTTAATTTGGAATTTAATCTCTCTCCACTTTGAATTCCTTAAAAGCCCGGAATCCTGTCGCTGCTGCATGTCGTCGCGTCTTAGTCTCCGTAGATAAATTGCCCATCTGAAAATAACCTGCGTGTAATTAGCAATCCTTCTTCCATTTTACGCTTGTGTGCCAAATAAAGCCATATCTTGAAAATGAAGCACAGACTGGTATTAGCCCTTTCTGAAAGACTAATAATTATCTTCAAATTCGATTCGAGTTACAAAAAAATCCTGTGGAATTAGCTCAAGCTGAATGTTTCAATTTGGGAAGAAACGTGGACTAAAAATACCGAGAAAAGTAGCGTGTAATTGCCCTGTTTCGACTAAAATGCTGCATTTTTCTTACAGTGCTTCTAGCTCTGATTGCGATTCCTCATCATCATCATGATCATCATCCTCATGAATTACTTCCTTTATGTTCCCACTACTCGTAGGTCTCTCTCTCTCTCTCTCTATTCTGCTTATTCTGGTATTCTTAGAACATGAAGAAGAAATTAGTTATCTGGAGCAAGCATACCTATGCATTAAATAACCCTTGTAAATCTCACAGAGAAAGATTTCGCTTAATGCGTTTGAAACAACCTTTTAAAGCCTAATGAAAGCATCCAATTAGAACTCAAATTCATGAGAAGAGATGTAGACTTCCAGTCACGTTCCTTGCTTGCTTCCGCTCTGCTCCGCATTTTCAGAGATAAATTTGCATGAGAGAATTACAAATATTTCCTATTCAGCAAACAGAATGTTGCTCTTTTCCACTTTTACTTATGCCGAGTTTTTGAAAATGCTTTTTTTCAGCCTTTCAGATTTACCGAAGCCGAAGTCTAATCAACTTTTTTTAATATAATAAATTCGAAAGTTTGAAGTGGCGATATATTCATGCGTAAATACTTTACTTCAAAAGACTTTTCCCTTTTCTGCGACATCATCAAAATCATCAAAACAACTTCATATGTAAGTATTTTGGCACCCGGGCAATCGATTCGACTTGCTTTCTTTGGGGAAAGGTATAGCTGGAACGTGAAAATTATTGCTCAAGACTCGGCAATTTAATTTCATTTTATCGGCTCATGAATCATTTCCCTTCATTGAATTATCAAAGGTATTCCAAGGCTCAAGGTTGCTTGCTCTATTGTGTCCCTGGCAAGGAGAAAATGAAAATGTTGTCACTGCCAAGTCCCGTTGTGGTGCACAGGCCAATCCACTACAATTTCCAGAGCGTATGAAGATAACGGAAGTGATAAATGGGGACAACATAGCCAAAAACCTATAGGAGAAGCTGAGCCACATCTAAAACTATAGCTTCGAAATAAGGAAGTCTTTTTTCCTCTTTCGATAATTCCCTCACCGAAAACATACTTTTTGGACTCGTTCCAACCTCAAAAAAGCAGATGGAGTAGAATGGGTAGATGATGATCGCGGTGTAAACAAAAAAGGTAATATCGTTACTTTCGCTTTTAACTGAGAGCTTCTACATACAAAGTTCAAATTCAAAATGACAATGCTTCCACAAACAAAAAAATAGAGTTTTTCTGGAAAGGAGGCATTTTGGGCCGTGCTTTCATGCTCATATAAAAATACTTTGACATCTTCCTCTGAGCGAAAAAATAAATTGTTTGGTTTTCCTACAAAGCTTTTTGCTACAAAGTTGACATAAAAGCTTATCAGCAATTTCACCTTTAAAAGCAGAAAGGAAACTGTAAAATGCAACCGAATGGAGATTTTATTCCTGCTTTATCTTTTCAATCCCGTTTTGAAAATGCGACATTGCCTTGTTCGCACACGCACTTTCTTATCAGCTCCTCATTCATTCGCACCTTCATGCAGAAGTGAGCGATTTTTTTCTGCGGTGGAGATTACCTGTCCTCCTCTTCAAACGTGCTTTACCGTTCCTTCGTTTGTCCACAAAAGTGGAAAAGATAAAAAGCTTGCTTTATTAATGGCACAAAAAGTGCATTGACTTCCGTCTTCTGGCGCATCAATGAAAACGTGTTCATCGTCTTGTAGGTGTATAGTTCACTACGTTACATGCTCTTTCGTCGGTAGGCGATTGTAGCATGTAGCTACCTAAGATATCCATACCTATAGATCTGTACTCTATATATCGTGCTTTACCGTTCCTTCGTTTGTCCACAAAAGTGGAAAAGATAAAAAGCTTGCTTTATTAATGGCACAAAAAGTGCATTGACTTCCGTCTCCTGGCGCATCAATGAAAACGTGTTCATCGTCCTGTAGGTGTATAGTCTTGTCATTGTGATCGCCGTGATTAAATTGTATATTTTGGAAGAAAGAATCTTATCTGGTGAAATGTCTCTATTCATCTTTCTTCTCAGAAAAGGAAACCACAAAAAAGAGTAAGTAGCATTGCAAGCGTGCTGCTCGGCTCGTAGAATGCATTGAACTTGGTTGGAGGAAGAAAATGACAATTCCTTCTTTCGATGATGGTTATGGAAAAGGAGATTTTGTTAGAGGAGGTAATGTCAATGTTGAAAGAAAAGCAGCATTTTTATTCGACTTGGAGCAATCATACTGCCTTTACTAAAGAAACCTTAGAAAACGGGGAGCTTTTAAAGGCTTTCATCCTTTTCTCCTTATTTCCCCTCAAATCAGATTACCTTCTTTGAAAAAGTGCAGTCAAAGTCAATGTCAGGTTCAATGTAGGAGGCGAAATGGAGGTTGAATTGTGTCTACTAAAAAAGAGCATTTTGCTTGAGCTCGACAGACCAACTCGTGACAAAATGGACGAAAAAAGTGGCCATTTCAACCTACAAGAATCGATTTATGGATTTTGGATACATTTTGTTCACCAATTATACTAAAAATGGAAATAAACCAACAGGAAAAGGAAGCTGCTCAAAATATAATAATGTTGACCAAGATTTGAGCTTGGATTAAAGCAATTTACGCATTTCAGGAAGTAATCATACAAGTTACAGTTCAAAATTACAACGTAAGCATTTGGAAAGGAGAAAAAAATCCTTTTGTTTTTCTTCTTGTCATCATCTTTGTCGTAAGAAATGCTACGGGGAGTACAAGGAAATACAATAATACAAACTCCCTCGAGGTTTTAAAGGGTAGGCAAAACGTATAACCACAAAATGACAACATAACGGTATGCGCACAGTCATTAGGAAAATTCCCTAATCCAAGGGACAGGACCCAAGAAAAGAAACTGGGTCCCTGTAAGTATGAAACATTCACGTGACCACAACACAATCCTTTCTTTCAACTTTGGGTAGGGCATTTTCTATCCCACATTCACATTTGTCATTCTTTTTCTCTTCGTTCTTCTCGCCATTCTTCAAGTTGGTGGCTCTCCATATCCAAAAATAGCCTTCCCTTAATTTTAGGACACGGTATAAACCCACTACGCAGACGGGCTACATCGAGTTAAAAAAAGAGTCGAAGGAAAGCGTCAAACACGACAGCGTTATGAATTGAATGTCATGTAATGTAATGTCAGTATTACCATCTACAATTCAAGTCTCGCCATCAAACACACTAGAAAAAAATTCTTGTCTCTTGTCCCCGTCATTTCATTCCATCAATTCCAGCTAAAAAAGGAGTTTTCATCCTGCCTTCGGACCTTCTACACTGGACATGACAAGGTGGACGTGGACATTATACACATGGAAAATGGACAAGTCAAGCTTAAATCTCAATCTTTTTGTGAAAGGAACAATGTCTTCATAGTTCACGGTCAGAGGAAATGTCACGTACCACATGGAAAAAGGAAAAGTGGCCGGTCGGTGATACAAGTGACCTAAGACTCAATTCAGAGAATGCGTAAGCCCATTTCCCATTATAGCTCACAGCTCACCGGCATATAGCTTCGCGGAAGGAAACCACATCAATCAAAGCTATGTGCCTACACTCATTCTCCTCGTCTCTACGGCACGTCCACACACAAGAAAAGTCCACCGAGTCCACACTCATTCCACAGTATTTCTTGAGAAATATTTAAGTAGATTGAGATCACGCACGGTCTCATTCAAAAAGAAAATTTCATTTGGGAAACCACCTCACCGCTACGAACTCACAAGGAAACCCCATTATTTACTTTGGCGTAATAAAATGTAATAAGAGGAACGGTACAACTAATGTAAATCCTTTCTATTTGTCGTGTAATCTGGAGCGCGTATAATTTTTATTTCTATTTGCTCTACACGTAGGATTACGAAATTGTGAAGGAGCCACCTACAATGGCCACAATAAAACCGACTTTGTCAAAAAAAATTCGAACAGTCCACCGTCCATTTCTATTTGCTCTACACGTAGGATTACGAAATTGTGAAGGAGCCACCTACAATGGCCACAATAAAACCGACTTTGTCAAAAAAAATTCGAACAGTCCACCTTCCACGTAATTTCAAAATGGTAAAATGTACATATGTGTATAAGTAGGTACGCATTTACCTTTGGCTTGGCCAATCTGACAAGAGTTCAGTGTTCCACATTTTACAGTCCGGATGACTCTCAAGAAGAAACTCTTTCTTTCACATTGTACTACTAAAGTCAAGCATGTCTTAATTCAATGCGGAGAGCGATTTATTTCCCATTAATGAAATTATGAATTCCACACACACACACAAAAATCAAACTCTTTAAATTCCCAGCACTTCACAGATTTTATGAACTTGCAAGGAAATTATTGAGGTGAGCAAGGAAATCACGAGAAAAAAGCTCCACAACTTCAACTACTGCAGTGCACTAAAACTACGCAGTTTTTGATCTAATAATGGAGCAACAGAAAAGTTCCATTCCGCACTTCCTATCTCTTCTCTTCCTATTCCATTTCCGTCCACAGTCATATATAATTTTTTGTGGAGAATAAGTCCATTTATGGACATTTATGAAGAGAGTAGGGAGGACAGGGCACAGTCACCAGAAAACATAAAAAATCTATTATGAAGCGACCTTTACATGTAATAATGTTGTTGGAGTCGTCATCATCATCTAAAAAGATGATATTAAGTTGATAACACACTCATACACGCAGTTGCTATCTTGTGGACCCATTCCACCCAACTGGACTTGCTCCATTACACGACACCACAATAAAAGCCGGTTTTTACTTTTGAATACGCTTTCATTTCATAATTCACATGGAAAAAGCACTTTAGCCCTGAAAAACACCATGTCAAAGACAATTTCTTTCCATTAAGATTGTGTAGGACGTTTCCATAATTGAACAAAAAAAGAAGAAATATACGATTTTTTATTTCACAATCACAACATAAACCTAACGGAGCGGTAGTGTGCGGGTAGTGATGATGCGCAAGTGATGATGATCTACGAAATAAGTAGAGCCATCACATCATCACCAACTTCTCAACGGATTTTTCCATCATATTTTTTTACCATTTCGGTAGTATCTCTACACCAGAAATGGTGTGGCAATGCAAGTAATATTCTGGAGAAGATGTTTACACTGCCATGTAATGGAACATTATAATGTAGCATTAAGCTCATGTAATAATAATATTAAGAAGAGCAACTTTATGCCAGATGGTACTAATGGCGGCGTGTGTCCCCACTTGCCTCTCAATTTAAGTGCGTATCACATCCTTTCCCTAGTTTTAAATGTGTCCTAGCTACAATCCCGTAACGCACTCAAAGGCCACATTGAAAAAACTGAAATTGCAATCCACTGACTTTGTCTCACTGATGCGATACGAATGACAATGGCCTCTAGAGTTTCACTTGGATGGAGATATTATTACTCGAGCTTTACTAAACAATTGCGCTTCATGGAAGGTTACAAAATCACTTGCTCTGTAAACCCGAAGCCCAAAATATTTTCCATTGATTTTAATTCTTGTATTTGGGATGCCCCAACACTATACTCTCACTCTCTCAGGAATGGATTTGAGCACAGTCACAATCACAAAATTTTGCTCACTTCACTCTTGTCCTTCACCGTTTGAATCTAAATCGCCTTGCGCAGGCGCGTATGAATTTTATTATGTCTGATAATATATGTTGTAGACTACCAACTGAACTCAACTCATTACCACATTTTTAGCTTAAACTGACCACTTTCCATTATGATTTTTGTTCTTCTCAAGTGTTTTTTTTACTTTCTACAATTCCCATCTACCCACGTAGATCATCATCATCAGATCAAGTGAAACCATATAAAAATAGGCCTTTGAACAAAAAAAAACAATGCAAAAGTACACGTTTCATCATGTTAACCTGTCTCAATATGCTCTGCTCATTTGTGTTGCTGTCTTTTAGCATCGCCCTACTAATAAAAATGCTCTTTTGTAATCTCCTCCATCTCATCTTGTAATATTTAAAGACGCAACGACAAAGTCCACTCGAGTTTTGCCATTTTTGTGCATGTGTGCAAAAAACACAATATTACTTTTTTATTTATATTATTACCACACATCATTTAGCCCCTATGAGATGTGCACAAAAAAGTATTCAACCCTATTCCCATTATAATGTCTGCTGCTGTAAATAGGATGATCATGAACTTATGTATACCAGTGACTGACTGACCATTTTCATTTCGACAAAGTTATTTTTAAAAAGGGAGGCATGAAATAATGCTCACACATGTAATCCCTAATTCTCAACTTATATGAATGTACTATTCTCAGGTGTATGCCGACAACATGACCATAAAAAATCTCATGCCATCTTTCAAAACACTTCATTCTCCAAAGCATAATCTCTTTTTTTTGGTTTAGTACGATGCTCCCATTTTTGGAGAAGGAGTTGGAAATGCGCTGCATGCAAATGCTCATTTGGCCTATTTAACCTTCACAGACATTTTAATAGTCTCGAGTCAAAGTCAAGTGAGCTGTGGAGATAATCTCGCTTTTTTCAAGAAATTTGCGCGGGTTGATAGCGCTTCATCAATGGAGGAGTCCAAGATCAAGAATAGGACATTCAAAGCTTTGGTGTATCATTACGTTACCTGTCTCCTGCAAAATATTGGGAAAATGAGCAGTTCTTAAATAGCAATAAGAATGATAATGATTGTAAAGTGGTGGTCGTAATCGTAATCATTGCGTCGTTGCTAACTTTACTTACCCTTTCATTCCAATGTATTCATTTGTGCAATAAATTATCTATTTTACCTACAAAGAATAAGCATCGCAAAAAATGTGCTCACCTGACCTCGTTTTTCATTTTAGTTGGGTGAGTAGTGAGAATAAAGCAATTTCAATTACTGACTTTAACTAGTCTTATGTTAATGTATCTACATTGCAGAAAAACTTTTTCGTGGAAAAGTTCAAAATTATTATTTATTAATCTATAAAAAAGTTTCCAGTTTGCGAAGAAAAGTAGCACTAAATGTATTATCATACGTCTTTATTAACCTCTTTTCTACTTTGATTACAGTCTTTTAGTAGTTGAGCTGGCGCAGCAGTACAGAGACCAGATACAAAGTAAAAAAATGCAAGGAGGCATGTATATAAATGGACTGCTTTTTATAAAGATTAGGGTAAAAAAATATTTACTTTTTATAGCTTATTTTTCAAAAAATATTACGCAATTTACATTTGCCACTAAACCATTCTGAAAGAATCATAATGCGGAAGTTATGCTTTGAGGCGAAC
>JAHZMY010001542.1:0-11862 GCA_027743915.1 Seira sanloemensis | reverse complement strand
GCTCAGAATTGTATTTTATTGGCTGCGTTGCGCTACGCTTTTAATTAGCCTCGTAATGATATTTTACGTAAGTTTTTTCTGCTTGTATTGGTGCGCTAATGAAACAATGTAATCTATCTCACACTTGATTCCGTCATACTCGTACATAAGTATGGGCAGCAGCAGAAGATATTAATCTTGCTTCTTGATATATTATTCAATGATTGATTCCTTTCGATGAAATCATTAAAATTTCGAAGCTTTTGTGAAGCTTCGGCCTGTGCACTCATGATTGCAAGATTTATTTTTAAAGGGGAAAGTGTCTAACACTTGATTGTTTGCAAGAATTTCATACGTTTCCCAGTAAAAGGTGATAATTAAAGTTAGTACATACACTATATGTATGTGTTGGGATATATTTACTTATATGTAATGTGCAAGCAGAAAGTGCGAAAAGCGGTGCATGCTTCCTCTCAAGAAATAATGAGTGTAGCACGACACCATTGTAAATCTTTGATCCGAAGTCATAAATAACGTTGTTACCGGAAACTAGGCGCATACATTCACAGAAGTTGAATCGGCGATCTCAAACGGATGAATAAGTTATAGGTATGTGCTCATAAGGCATGTACGAATGCGAGCTGCTGAACTTTGCTCAGAACCGTTCGTCGCATGAGCATTGTGAGGAATGGTTAATAAAAACAATCGCATCAATTATTTTCAAAGCACAGTTTAAAAATTAAAAAGGCACGGCGGTGGCAAACTAATTGAACTGGCTGAGAGTGCACGTGAAAAAGGAAATGTGAAATGAGATGTACAGTAAAAGTCAAGGGACACTTTTCATTAAGAACGCTCACGTTTTCTCTCTCCCAGCTATTCACATCCTTAATTGAACTGGCTGAGAGTGCACGTGAAAAAGGAAATGTGAAATGAGATGTACAGTAAAAGTCAAGGGACACTTTTCATTAAGAACGCTCACGTTTTCTCTCTCTCAGCTATTCACATCCTATGCCTCAATTCCTTTTCATTTGCCTTGCAAACAGAAAACTTACTTTCTTTTGAACTCGTCATTAAAAAAATAATGAGCTAACCAACTTTGCCTTGTGTATGAAGAAATCAAATACGTTGATTTAGTATTTCTTCTAGCAGTTCGCAGAGTTTAAAAAAAGTTTTTTTTTCTTCCTTACGTGTTCATCTCAATGAATATGCATTTAGAGAGATGCAAAAAAATGTAGGTAAAATCCTCCTTCTCATCCTAGGGATAAACCTATTATTATTTCCAGAAAATTAATACTTACCTATATCCTAACATATGGTTTTTTATTCTGGAATTTTGTCTCATGGTCATAGTCATGGCCGAAGACTTTACAGAATCACTTGCCAAGAGTCTTCACACGATTTCAAAACTTTAACAATGCAGACACATTTGTAGGTAAAATGTGGAAAATGGGTGGAAATATTTTCCCTAATCGTGCTCAGGTGCATCACCATAACGGACCATATAATAAAGGTACAAAACCAACAAGTAATTGGGACGTGATTCATTTTTGTCCCCAAGAGACAAAGACTTGTTAAATGCGTATTTTATTCACAACTTTTCATTCTAGCATATATCTAATGCTCTAGCCTCATCGTGAGAACTCCTGTTTCTCAAAAAAAACACAACGATATTATTCCCTGGAGAGTTGAGATACTTATTTATAAAAAAAATCATTTCCTTTGTATCACATAAAAATGCATACAAATGAGATGGCAATGTTACGATTAGCCCAAGTGTGGAAGTGGAGAATGAGAATTGCTTCAAGTCAAGATTTCTCGTACCAAAAAAAAAGTTGTGAGACTTTGGCTAAATACCTGTTTCTCTTTACTCCTCAGACATGAAGTTTTCGTGAAAAATCATGGTAAAAAAGCATCACATAAGCTCAGATTTGACGGATAAAAAAAAGAAATGCACATTTTTCTTCTTCATATGAGCTGCTGTTGCCTGGTGTACAAAATGTTGTACGAGATAGAAATCACCTCTTCTTTTAGCTTCTGCGGTGTAATAATTTCTGTACTATCTCCCAAAGTTGTTGTCAACTTGTTCAGATACGAGGGAGGAGAAGGACCTTTAAAAAATAACCTTCTTTACGCATGTAATTTCGTTCTTGTTCTCACCCTTATTTTTCCATGGAAGGATGAGCACACTCTTCCACGTCTCTCTCTTCTCTCTCTCTCAGTCAGTAAGTCAGTCTGACAAAACAGGGGAGTTCACTTAAACCGCGCGTGATGTGATATCCTATCCGATTAAATAACTCACAGTTCACATAACATCGTGTCCTGCTGAACAAAGCTATTGCATGTTGTAAAAACTTGCAAAGAAGCTGAATGCTTGCATGTGTGTATCTATGATGTAGTAAATATTCCCACTTGCGCCAAACTTCCCCAGTAGCCTCTTGTCGCCTGACGTAATTGTCGTCCCTATCATTTTTTTCGTCCTAATCACCACATCCTTTTTTAAAGAAAATCTTTTTTTTTCTTCTAAAATTGCCAGTGTGAAGTCCTCTCATTCCGAGGAAATAATAGGTTTTAAATGAAATTTTCGTCCGAGTCGTGATCTTATCTTTCTGTAGGAAGAGGAGACGACATTAACTCACAGCGAAGGAATGCATGTAGTCATGTCTTGCAGGAGGAACACATTAGTTATGTGATTAACTCCCACAGAAATATTACCTTTCTTAATATGAAGAAGATCTATCTAAAAACAGCTTTTCTGTCATTGTGCAACCTATCATCAGACCCTAATCATCAGTCTCTATCTACGTTTTTATGAATATGGGTGCAATATGGAGTGTAAAAATGAGCATTAAGAAGCTGAAATTTACTTAGCAATGAGCTCTTTTCTAGGTGTTTAAACAGTTAGATTTCGTCACAAAAAAAGCTTTGTTTAAACATTTACCAGAAACCGTTTACAGATCCATTTCAGGCTTTCATGAGAATGATGAATGGGAAAAAACATCGAATTTAGTTTCCACATCCACACTCTGGCACTTGGACAAGGAAGTGTGAAACGAAGACGTTTTTTTTGTCTTCTGGACTCACAAACTTTGTATTTGGCTGAACACTTTGAGTTGCGAAATATTTTGGAGAAATGAAAGGAAAACTCAATTTGAGAATATCTCACGAGCAAAGTGGCAAAAAAAGGTTTTAATATTGTTTTTTTAAAATCACATTACGTAATTCCATTATTTCATCTGTGAAAGGGTTATTGGCATTCCTTTGTTGAGAAAGTTTATATGTATGTATATCTTTTTGACTCGAGAGATAATCTCAAAATCCTTAATCATTTTCCCCTGCAGAAATAGCAAAAGCCCATGCACATAACGTCCATTAATTTACACGTGTTCCCTACACAATCGTAATCAGAAAACGCCATCAGCACCAGAAAAGGATAAGCGAAATGTATGCTAAAGTCATAAGGCATAATATCTTCGTTTACATACACACCACAGCAAAAGATATATTTCCCTACGAAGACAAGTGATTATCTCAACCTAAGGTTGTGATTAAAACTCGTGATTTTTTACAAACATAAAAACGTATGATTTAAAATCAATCTAAATACATGCATATAACTTTTTATTATCATTATCATGACTGCATCGCAAAAGCCCACATTCACTTTGCCTATGCAGTGTGCATACAAGTTGCACTTTGAAGAGTTTCATGAAGTTTTTGAAATCAAAGAAATCACTTTGCGCTGTGTAAGTGGCAAAGGGAAGAAATGAAATGACATCTTATCATCATCTCAAGTTTCATTTTATAATGGAATTTTTTACACGCAAAACAATATCGTAATAATGTAGACACAGCTTATTTAATATACACGGCGGATATGCGTGAACAAGAAATAGAATTTTTGCCATGAAACAGAGTATGCTTATCAGCTCAAGTTATCATAAAGTGTGAGAGGCATATAAGTAACTGCTTATCTCACACACATTACTAGTCGTATTAAGAAGTGCAGCAGAAAAAAACAGCACAAGAGACGAGTCTAGGAGAGTTGAAAGAACAAAGTGAAATTATGATTTTATATATTTCTATGTGATTATTCATAATCATCATGATTCCCTGCTAGAGCCTGCTCTCATAATCTCTTTTCCACGTAATGTAACACGGAAATGCTAGCGCAAGAAGAAAATTGGTGGAGTTATAATATATATTGAGTTTATAAAAGTCACATTAAAGTATTATAGCTACTTTTGCGCACTTAATTTAATTGCAGACTGCAATTCCACTGGCAATGCACTTTTCATATTTGAATATTATGCATAAATATAATCGACCCTTTTCGAATGCGTTTGATTTTTTTAAAAGTCATTCATGCACTTTATTTCCCCGTTGGATTACATGATTTAGGGGAGAAAAATATTATATTGTTTTGAGTCATGCACCGTGGAAAATTTGTGTGCAGGGACGTAGATCAAAATCGAACTGAATATATGTTTGCTTTATTCAAGACTCAAATTAACATCATAATGATGAGGTACATAATGTGTGCTGCGTATATTTGTGAAATTCATGAAAGGTCAAATCTGAAGGACTTATTGGAGTGTGTATGTATATTTTTACTTGGACTGGGCTGTTGGTGTTTCCTTCAAACGGAACCTATCATTTTGTTGTACATGTTTGCTTTTCGTAAGAGAGCCAACGGAACTTTGTATTTTTGGGGTGGTTACACGGGAGAGAGAAAAAATCTCATTGAAATATGCTATTTATTAGGGACTAATGACGTCATTAATATATGACATTCATGTTGATTGTTGCTAAAATCGTCTTCCTTCCACTTTTAGTAAATTTGTTTCTTTTCCGTTGGAGGAGGGCAGTCACGTTGTTGGGACTCGTTTAATGTAGCCATTGTGACCTGAAGGTGGTGTAGTGTGGACAGACACCCATAAAATGCTAATCACGGGTAATAATGACTCATGACAAATTCTACCTTTTCAGCCCCTCTCTCTCATGTCATTCAAGTGAGAAATTGGAAAAGGTGAAGGACACACAACTGAAAATCCCCTAAGTAAATATTGCATTCACCTGTGAAACCCTTAACAAATGACTTGACTCAAGTCGGCTTATTTTCTTCGACGTAGACGAGAACCGAAAACTCTCCCATTCTTTAGCGGAGTATGTATATAAGCCATTGTAATGTGATTAGAACTGAGAAATTACACTTTTTACAATATGGGAAAGCAGGCCGGATCTGGCGAGTTTCAACGTCACTTCCATTTTTCATAAATTATTGGATTACGTATCACTCCCATTTCCTCAACAATGCGGGCATTGTAGCATAGCAGTCCCCCGTGAAATATAGGAAGTGCAAAACCACACATGCACCAGGAGCAGACAAAGAGCCATTCATAATGTCAAAAGCTTTTTTTTGCAGTTTGAGTCTGATTCAAGGAAAATCCAAAAAAGAAGCCTCCTCGCACACAAACAAAAGTGATTCCGTTTTTGTCAACCTTTTCCCCAAAAACCTGTCACTTGTAGTGAGAACCTATTGATTTGTTAGCAACAACTAAAGCGGCATTATCATCTTGCTTTTATCTATGTAGCCAAGTTAAACAAGCGATTTGAGTCTAGCCATTTCATTGTATCGTCATTTCCTCTTCTTTTTTTCTCCCTTCCGATAATCTCTGCTGTGTGTATTCTTACTTGCTTGCTTCTTCATATGTAATAGTACAACAATCGGCAGAGAGGACTGTCACAGTTGCTTACGCTAAGGCTTCAGCTCAACTTCCTTTTTCTCAAAACTGAAGCGATCCTTTTTTCTATTGCCTCTTTTGTACTCGTAAAAAACGTGTGTAATAATGAGTTTAGGCCGCTAAGTTGTTTTCTTCAACAATGGTCTGGTCGGAGGCACATCCGGAATTGAAAGTTATTTTTTTCCCTCTCGTCATTACACGGCGTGAGTACTTTCCAGACTTGTTGTTTTTATAAGGAGGGATAAAGTAAACATGGAGTATCAAGATCAAAATTATATGGCATAAAAAACTAAGAATAAGTATAGAGATCGTTTGTAGATTTTTTTCTCGCCCGTTCGTGAAGACTTTGGAGCGTTTCTTGCTAGTTTTGCCTAACCACTTTACATGCACCGTGCTCAATGTGTCCTTGAAGATACGGAGCTGTACAAGAAAGGTGCAACAACTCGTCATTTCCCTCTCGTTGACAATGATGCAAAATTATGCTGACAAGAATGAAGAAGCCGCGATCAATATTTAAGTAATGTCCGGTATCGTGTCTACTTACATATATATTTTATGAAAAAAAAACGTTAAAATTTGTTCATTCTCCAATGTTTCGATCGCGGTCGTGAGGTGAGATGTGGCGCAGATGGAGGAAGTCTTTGTTTATAAGGGTCTTCTGCTACCCAGGAGGGTAAATTCATATATTTTTGCACCCCTTCTACTTCTACTCGTCCTCACGCAAAGGAACGGTTCAGATGCATGGCTACCAACTATCCATGTTTTTGTGCAATGACGACTGTTCCACAAACAATATTGGCTTTTTACTATCACTTTTTTCTCTCTCAAATTTATTATCTAAGCAATAAAATGGATTAGTTGTAATTCCTCCCCCAAAATCCATCTAATCCTCCATGCTGTAGGATTTCATAATCGGAGGACATCTGTACTAATACCAATAGCGGTAAGGGGTAAAATGCTTGCACTCTCTTATTTCGTTCATTGTAACACAAAATGCTGAGAAGAGAGAAGGGGAAAGCTCATGTGGTCTTTCGCCCTCTTGTTAAGTACACGAAATAAGGATTAGACACATTTCGTATTATTATTTTGGAGCTACTTTACCTTACTTCCTGTCACGATCCAATCCAGGAAACACAATATACCCAGGCTAAATACTAGTTTACGACCCGCATAGAAAAAAAGTCTTTTTAAGAGCTCTGCTTTTTGTTCCATTTAAAATTTCGGCTCAGACGTTTTCCACATATTAAATGGTGTTAGTCGAATGAATACGCTTGTTTTCAATGCACGTGCACCCGTACTACTTTTTTTCTTTATTTCTGATGCACAATGCACACACACCTCGCATCTTCAAAATGTGAAGCTATTGTTTCACTACTCCCTCACATTTGCCTCCTCTTCTGATAATAGAAGGTGTGTGTAGTGTGTAGCACGTAAAATGCTCCTCTACCGCATCGTTGACCATCATCATAATCATCCGAAGAATGAAAACGTCTTCTCCTTTAGAAACTTCTGTAGACAATATTAGTTTTAAATATTGTTATTACATAGGTATCCCTCTTGATTCTATTTTTCAAGTGCATGCATATACGCACTGCGGCATACACAAGTGCAGAATAACAGTTTATTACACGCATTACGAATTTATCATGTATTTTAAGGGATAGAAATTACGTGCATACGTAGAAAACGCAGAATTTTAGAGGAGAGAAATACTCCTCTACGAGTCAGAAATGCTTGGGCAGGCTGAAATGATAACCATTTCCCTAATGATAAGTGTAATGCTAATGGTGATGATGAGTAGTTTAAAAAGCCTCCTTTTTGGAAAGTTTGTTTTTTTTCGGCTGTTCCTCTCCTGATTAGGCACGATGACAATAATTCGAAAGAATGTAATGAGTTCAGCAGTGCCAACTAATAAAACAGAGTAATATCCATTACCAAAGTTTCCTAAACACTATTAAATAGATTGTTGATGTTATGACACAGGAAATTGTATTTAGGGACTGAGGAAATGCTAAGAAAGCAGTAATATGCATATTACCATTATCAACTCATTGTGCTGAACTTGCCTTCAAGTTTTGTATTCAAATTCGCTGAAGCAGCCTTTTGTCGGAAGTTATTTTGTAAGTAAAATACACACGGCATTGCGTAATCCCATTCAGTTGAATGGCCTGTGTCATTTGGGCTATGGGAAAAGGGAGTTTATTATATTTAGGAGTACGTCAATATTTTTGCTTTTCTTAAATCCCTTTTCTATTTCACGAGGAAGGAGATTTTAATTGTTGCGTAATAACACTCCGTCCCTAATTGCATTCTGATATGGAATTGTGTCTATGTCACAATGTATTAGGAGCTGACCCATATTCACCACATATCCCTCTTTGTCCACAACAATAATACAAGGCTTACAAAAAAACGTGCTATTTTTAAAGATTTTCACGATGTAATTGTGAATTACTACGAGACTTGCAGACTTTTCACGAGAGTTTTGAAATCCCCGTATTTCAAATAATGATCACGATCCTCATCGCTACCAGATTACGGTTAGATGATGATGATGAGACGCCGGTTTCTCATCCCCTCCTCCTTCGTGAGCTTAAGGCTTATGGAAAAAAATACGGCTGCTGCCGCGGCAGAGGACAATTACAAGCCTCTGTGTGACAGCATAATTGTCAACTCTCTCAGCTTGTGTTTTAAATGGCTCCTCTATACTAGACTTTAAGACTTTGTATTCCCATCCCACGAGAATATAATTACATTAATTTCAAGAAAATGAGCAAGTGCTACAAAATGTGCATACAGCCTGGGATGATGATGACGATGATGATACCAAAAGGTATTCATATATATATAGAGGATCATTATTTCGGTGAAATAATGTGGTACACTGGCTCACAAACCACAGCCATTGTCTTCAAGTGCTGTATCATATATCATTCAGAAACGCTTTTTTCTCTCAGTCTTTTTTAGATTATGTGATTTTTCAACTGTCACTCTGGCCATTCCACACTTTCAAAAAAACAGCATATTTACAGAGTTTCACGAGATATACATAGATACATGGCGAGAGCTCTCCTTGATCATGATCCCATTGTCAGGCTAATCTTGATTACGACCATTTTCTGAACTTTCTGCTGTCTCAGACCAAAAAAACGTATTTATTTGAGAGTGAAAGTGTCTCATTAAACCCAAAAGTAAGTATAATTCTGGGACTTTTTCTTGATAACTTGGTGTTTTATCATATTGATATATACGATAAAAGGTTAATTGAAAAACTGGATCTTGAGGTGAGCCCTGAAGAATCAAAATGGGAGTCATAAATATAAAGCTTTTTCGTACATGCCAGATGGCCCACTATATCCTGTTAAACTTTTTTTCCAAACGGTTTTTTCTCATGAAGCAGCAGCGGATCTCATCTTAATGCATCTTTTCTCGAGAAAACACGTCAGTCAGCAGCATTAATTGCATGGGGGTGCATGGTTAGTATTCGAAGAGGGAGTAGAAAATGTGCTCACATTTTGTACACTTGATTGCATCACAATTCCTTTCCATCTGTTTTGATAATGTAAACAATGAATGCAACGTTGACTTCGAAGATTGACGGATGGATGGATGGTAGACTGAGTGGCAACATTGAGATTCGTATAATATTCATATATTAAACTTTTTTTACCTAGTTCATGGGAAGACGGAGTTGCTCTTGTCATCATCATCAGCACCATCCTCATCTTTTATTTATCACAACTTGCAGTTCTGCTGCAGCGCAAACGGGTGGATGGAGAATTCAAGGATGCGTGAATACAAAATGTAAATCATCGCTCATCTCTCTCTCTCTCTCTCTCTCTCTCTTGAAAATCAAGTGAACCGAACTTTGTAAAATACACACACAAGGCCTTTCTTGTGCAGTAATGCGCTTACGTAAGGAAATTTCAAGTTTTTCATGTAATATACAACATCCGCATGATCGTAAAAATTGTTGTGTGACAGATGCTGCTTCATTTCATATGCTCCTCGATTGAAAATTAAATATAAAAAAATCATTGGCGAAGTCTCAGCGCCCAGACTCCAAAAAGATTGTTTCTCTGAACACTGCACTTATTTCCGCTGCCATAAAAGCACATCATTTTTGCTTTGTCTAAAAATTTGTTGAAAATTGGTTCTCTTTTGCCCCGATGCCTGTTCAGCTCATCGCCTAATGAGAGGAGGAGGGAGGAATGCAATGTGCAGGATTGGCAAGCTAAATTGTGATTTTTTGTGAAGCCGGTATTTTTTTTTCATGATTGGGAGAGTATTAAAAATCCTTTCTTGTTATTATTACATAGCTGCAAAACAGATTCTTTCAAGGGATGCGTTACATCATGGCAGTCCAAAAGGTGTAGTGTGGTAGCAGAAACAGCGTAGTTTGCCAACTTGATCTTAAAGGGGTAAAAAGAATGAGATGATGATTTGAGCAGAGTTTTGTGGCAGCTGCTATGCTAGCAGAAAATTACTTGCATGCAGATGGCTTCGGTTTCAGACGAAGACGTTGTTTTCAATTTTGACAGAAGGGATTTTTTTTCATCCGTTGATATGTATGTATCAGTTGAAGCAGCCAAAAATTCTCTAAGAAAAGGACAGAGAGACTGTTTTGGTCATTACAGGAATTTGATGAGTCAAAGAGAATTGAGATGAAACTTTGACCAGTAGAAATATGAAACGACCATAGTTGATTTCAGCATAGTCTCAAACTCGTCGATAGAATGAACGGCTTAACAACAAGGCTTTAATTTGTAAAAGTTATGAAAATGAAAATTGCGCACATTTCTAAAAACAAAGGAATGCATTGTATGAATTAGTCAGAAAGTGGATGGATTGAGGTTATTTTGCACACAAAAGGCTATACTACATAATTTGTTATTGCCACTAGTGGCTTCTTGGAATCAAAGGAACCCCCATTGACGTGTCTTCACAGTTCTCAATAATTATGACATTTCTGAAGATGATCTGAAGTGTAATTATTCTGACGCGGCGAGGAGACTCTCTTCTTGTAAGATGTCATCATCGAGTGAATGGACGTCTTTAGCATTTCCCCAAAATTATGCCTAATTCCCTACTTCCAACAGGAAGTTTTTATTTACGAGCTGCACGTTAATGAGTTGTAATGTTGAAACTCCATCAATCTTCGAGAAATTATTAATAGGCAGGTACCCTTTATGAGTTTGTTGGAGGTTTGTGCTCACCAAAGAATTTCAATATTGGAGACGCATACACAACATACATAATTTGAAAATAAAAAAGTACGTACTTATCATTAGTACATGGCTGTTACGACTGCGAGTTTTGAAGTGCATCCCTTATTTTCCTTTCTGCCAAAGTTTATTATTCTTTCTCGAGTGGAGGTCTAAATTTGGAGAAACCTGCGAAAACACTTCAGATAAAAAGGCCCGGTGATGCATTTTAAGAATTTGAGTTACCACATCTTTTCACGCTGAAGAAAGATCGTTTCCTGTAATTTTTGATTGATAGATCTCTTTTAAATGACTGATGTTTTTAGGACGAAACTCATATTTTTTTCTCAGTTCACATTTCAACTTTTTATCATTTGAGAGAGTTGATCACATTACATGGTCAAGTGGGTCGGCGATATATTGTGGAATAAAGTCTCAATTAATTGCAAAAGCAGAGATAAGTCCTTTGGAAAGGGAAAACAGGCTCATTGAAACACAAAATGTCCTCAGATTTTCCTGCACGACGGAGCAATTGCGGCAAAACAGTGTCTCTCATTTTCTTTCGTATGTGTGTTCCACGACTCCTCGTGTTTTGCTAAAAAAAATCAGCGTGTCCCCTTCACTTTCAAAAAGATGCTTAATGAATGATAATGATAATAGTAATGTTTTGGCTCACATACATGTCATAATATGCACATATTTAAGGTTTAGAGTGATACCAAGATAAAGGAGAATACATATATAATGCAGGCATTGTTTTTACTTTTAACAGATTTACATTTCATCATGTTTCTTATCCTTGATGACGACTTTGAAACTGTACTACAAAAATGTGTGAAAAGTAAAGTTGCTTTTCCAATTTTGTGAATGTATTACAATGTCAGCCCTATTTAGCCTGGTGATGGTAAATACAGCAATGTGGAATTTTGTGACATGAG
>JAHZMY010001541.1:0-13120 GCA_027743915.1 Seira sanloemensis | reverse complement strand
ATGAATGATGATGACCTTAACCCTAATTAAAGGACTGGCTGACTTAGGTACTGAGACACAAATATATATAATATATATATTTAAATATTAACAAAAGAGACAGAGAAATGTTGTGTTTCTACACCTCAATGAGAAAAAAGGAATCAATCGTATGAGATGATTACACGGCTTAATGCTTCGATTTGTTTCTGAGGGGTGGCCTACGTGGTACGAGTACTTGCTCCAAAGCTATTGTAAGCACGTGGTTCCCTCCAAGAATTCATGGCTTCAGCGACGAACCAAAAGAAAAATTCTAGACTTCTTCAGCGCTTCTTCCTACATCTTGAAATGAGACTGGGGTGAAGTGACTCAACTAGGGGGACAAATTCTCACTTATAGTGTCATCAAAAGACGCCGTCACCAGGCCCTGCTGCTGCAACACAAAGAGACGCTTCTCGACCGCATCTTTGTCTGTGGAGGAACACAAAATTAATTAGTTAAATATGCGTTATTATTATTATGAATCTCAGAAATAAAATCGAGCTGGCAAAAGTGGAAAACTCACATTTTAAAAGTACATGTCTCTCGTTGTCCGAAATCACCTGCTGATAGAGGCTGTGAAGCAGGATTTGTGCCGTCTGGTATCGCTTACAGCAGTCCACCGGATTGCCAAACAGTTCATCCAACGCAGCAGCTTGGCACTAAACAGGATTGTCATCAAAAGACGCCGTCACCAGGCCCTGCTGCTGCAACACAAAGAGACGCTTCTCGACCGCATCTTTGTCTGTGGAGTAACACAAAATTAATTATTAAATATGCATTAATATTATGAATCTCAGAAATAAAACAGAGCTGGCAAAAATGGAAAACTCACATTTTAAAAGTACATGTCTCTCGTTGTCCGAAATGACCTGCTGATAGAGGCTGTGAAGCAGGATTTGTGCCGTCTGGTATCGCTTACAGCAGTCCACCGGATTGCCAAACAGTTCATCCAACGCAGCAGCTTGGCACTAAACAGGAATATTTGACTTTGAAGTTGAATTCAAACCGACTAGATAAAGAAATGACGAGGTTATTATGGACTTACGACATCAATTGCATGACAATAGAGGATCTTGTCTGCGCTGAGACTCTGCTGCTGGATGAGCATATTCTGAGGAGACTGCGTCGTACAGCTTCTTCGTTGCATCGAAACTCGTCTTGAACCTGTCATTCAACTGGGCGACCACCTGGAATTGGAATTAAATACGAATTTTCCAATTAGGTTCTCAACTTGTCAATTTTTCTTACTATTAAAATAGGATTGCTTCAACTTTGTGTGTGCTTTGATGTACCTGCTTCACCGCAGCGGAAGGCCTGAGCCGATTCTCCTCCAATTCATCTTTCGCCAACCTCAACGCAGATGATAACAAGTGAAGAACTCGAATGTACAGCACAAGCTGCTCCGACTTCCCGATGGATGAGATGTTTCCAGACTTGCAGTATGAGTCGTCTTGTCTGCAATTTTGGAAAATATCGTCAGTAATCATGAAATACTTATGCCAGAGTAATTGCACACATTTTGCTCTTGGCTACAAAAGCCACAGCTTAAGTGCATACCTTAAATTGGAGTCCTGGATTTTGGAAAAGGGAGCTCCCTTGCTCTTAGCTAGATCCAGGATGCAGTCGACTAGAGCCAGCACAAAGTTGAGTTTTGCCAGGGTCTGGTTGTGCTCCTTCTCCAAGAGTGTCTCCTCCGTGAGCTGAGGCGGCTCAAAGTTGAAAATGTAGTGATCTGGCGGAGGGCTCGCCGCGAACAGGATCGGGGCCGACTCGAAGCTGGACTTCCTCGGTGGATCTGAGTTGAGGGCAGACGTCGTGCCACAGTATTGAACCAAGGGGAATCGAGGTGGACTCGCCGCTGGAGATAAGGTGCTCTGCGTCGGCGTGAATTGTACTCTAGGTGGGGACATGGAGCTAACGTCTGGCTTCCAGGAGCCCGAAGTTTTCTGCTTGGGGGACGAAGGTGAGTTCTCTTGCGTTGCGTTGCTCGTGTTGGAATTGGGCGTTTTCTTATTTGGAACGGCAGGCGAGTTGTTTTGTGAGTTCGGCTCACTTTTCCCATTAGGTACTGGAATAGGCTTGGATTTCGGCATTGGGGGCACAACCACAAAACCAGCGGTTTCCGGGGACGAAGGAGCCTTCTCCTCCTCCGACGGTGAGGCTGCAGGCTTAGGTACAGAGACAGGCGCCGTAGCCAAGAAGGGATGTGAGAAGAACGCATTGAAGTCAATTCGCTCCTTTGGATTACGCTTCAATAAATTATGTAAAAGATCTGTGAGTTCAGATGACGTTCCCGTTGGAATCCTGCAAGCAGACAAATCAAACACAATATTAAAACTTGAAAAGGCGAATTAAACACTCGATTTAAAAATAAAATTATTCGTACTTTGGGTGAAGGACGAGGTGCTTATTCCACAAACAAAACAGCATTTCTAAATAAAGCCCACTTTATACAAAAATATGCAATCTGTGACAATTGACTTTCTAACTCACCATGTACATCGGGGAACCACACAGAGTGGCAGCCATCACCCCATCTTGCAAAAATCTGGCGAAGCCAAAATCAGCTAAAGAGACAAAAATAAAAAAAGATCTTAATCAGATGAACTTTCACACTAAACCTTCAATTTTACTACAATCTCGATAAAATCAATTTCAATGAACTCACCAATTTTCAGTAGGATTTCGTGCGGAGAAGGACTAGGTTTGTTATACGTTAGCAAAATATTTTGTGGTTTGAGATCTCTGTGAACAACCCCTTTGGAGTGCAACGCCCGCATGGCTCCTGCCAACTGACGAAGAAACAATCGTATCGTGTCTTCGCTCAGCGTTCCCTTTCCTGTTCCAGCGCGGCCACACAAATAAAATAGATCAGTACAACTGGCTCTTTGGACTTAAAACGGAGCATCGGTTAAAACCTATCATCAGTTCATAACAGCAACAAAAATGACTCACCACTCAAGTAATCCGCGAGATCGCCACCGTTACAGTACTCCATAACCAGGTAAACATGAGTAGAGGTTTCCTGTTCACCAAAAGAAAACCATTCATTACACCTCACATACACTTTCATTAGCCAGAAAAAAACCCTCATACTCATGAGAAGAGAGAGAGAGAGATATCAGGTCTAATTGATGTGTAATAGTAGACTCACTCGACATTCAAAAAGCGCAACCACATTTTCATGATGCAGCTCCGTCAGTTCCTGGAGGTCAACAAAACATATATCTTATTTTAGCATCTTTTTTTCAAGTTTGAAAAGCTGTTTGCACAAAAGAAAATGTAGTCTTTTGTTGCTTCTCTTTTGAAGACAGCTCCTTTTGAAATCACCGGCAGCCGACCGGCCTCCGCTATATGATTATTACGTACCTTTAAAATGGCAATTTCTTTGGTGAGAAGTGTTTGAGACTTGGCCAAGTTCTTTTTTGTAATTGACTTGATGGCAACACATTGCGAAGTCTGAAATAAAATATTTAAAAAAGAGAGATATAATATTACACATATTATAAATCATCACATCCATCATCATCATCCACACAAGCGTATCGTAACGTCGCATCATCAAGTAAAAATAGCTGAAGTGTGAATAAACCTCAATTGAATTATCAAAGTTGGACAATAACCTTAAGTAACACATGCATGCCAATGGCACATGAATTAGATTACAACCATTTGAATTCATCATCGTCGCTCGTATTAACAGAAGCTCGGCAAAGAGGTGACTAAACTCGAATCTCTCTGTGTTAAAATCCTCTTAAAATATTCGCCATTCACATGTCATCTTTATCTCCCTCTCGCAAAAGTTTTGAAAAAAAAACTGCATTCATATTTACCATTTGTGTCATACACTTCATTCATCATCAAAATAATAATAATATCTGACGCGAGGCCAAAGAAATCTTGAGAGGACAGAGAAAATCACCTTCACATTCAAAAGCAGAAGCGTATTTCGACTATGGCTCCGAATTTAAAAAAAAAACTATCGTCAGCAGCATATATGTATATAAATGTAGTAATTAACATGCCTCGTCATCATCACCCCAATCAAAACATCAACTCTGTGAAATCCGTCAAAACAAAATATTCATGGTTCGCACCGCGATAGTCAAATGAAAAGACAAGACATTTCATTACCTCAGCAACTTCTGTCCAACTTTTCTATTGACAATGGTGATAATGGGGAAACTAAGAAATCACAAACATGATCAATACTATTTTCTTAAAACTTCAAATCCATTTGTATCCAGTTTCCCCATTTCATTTCAATATCATCATTATCAACATCGTCGCTCTTTTAACATTTTCTATCTACTCTTTTCTCACTTGACGTTGGAAATTAAATATGAGTAATGTTCTCATAACTTCACACATTTTACTTGTTTCATAATATAGCGTATATTTATTTATTTAAAACGTGGAAGTGGGCTTGACATGGAATTTGATATGCAGCTGACCCAAAGTTGCATTCTGCGCCCCGCGCACTTGTGACCGAGCCACATGACGATGGAATGCTTCTTTTTTTATCATCAACTCGCTAACAGATTAAAAGCACAAGCTGTGAAAAGATCTTCCTAAGCCTTGTACACTTCATATTCATATACAAAGGCCCATTATATCACTCTCTTTTGTCATGCATGGGCGAAAAAAACTGTAGTAAAAAAGTGTGGGTACATTATTATGTTGTACATATGTAGCAGATACACACACAAAAAAAAGATTACCATTTTTTTCTCGTTTGTCCAACTTCACGTTTTCACAACGTGTGCGACGTGCCTTCGAATGAAGATGTAATACTTAATGAGGAGTAAATAAACCGCATAAACATATCACATGATGCAAATCCTGTTTGGGACAAGAATGCGAGTAATTATTTCTTGGTCCCGTGGCATTTTATGGAGAAGACAAAGTCATATGGGAAAATGCCTTTTTCTTCTCTTATCTTCCAATTTCCAATATTAGACTTCGATTACCGAATCAATAATAGGAAATTGTTTCTTATTGAGGATAAAATGCATAGAGAGAGAGAGAATAGAGAAAATTCCGTTCTTGACATTTGACTTGCTCTCTCGCATTTTCGTGTGGGCCGGCGACTGTCGACGATGTGACGCAATCTGAAATTATGGCTATTCGATTTCTCATTTTCCCATCTGCATATACATATGTATGTATATCAAAAATATGCAATATGGTATGCTATAATGTCTGGCTTAAAGTTTATTTGTGCATAACGTAACAAGCCCCAAAATCGGGTATATTTATCATAAATTCGTGTGACACACGGACAACGGTGAATTGAATAGGAAGCAGTAAAAAAAATTGTTAACATTTTCCCCTCTCCCTTCGCCAAGAATGTCAAGTGTGCACGAAATTGGGAGGAATTGCCAAGAGTCAGAGAGGAATGCATGTGAACAATAAAAATCGTTCCAAAAAAGGGTAAAAACGACTTGTGTCATGAGAGCTATTAACTTACAATATTCAATTACATGTGTGGTTTTCGCACCTGAATTGTTTCCCACTGAAATTGATAGTTGTTTGTGCTACATAGCACTTTGTCAATTTGCATATGGGACACAAACTGAGCCAATTGCTGAGACGTGTCGTCTGATTTTTATCTATGTAACTGGCTCGATTTCATTTTGAGTATGCCAATGAATCGTCGCAACGACATAATTTTTAAGTGCGGAGAGATGTAGCAAAAAGGTCTCTTTCGCATTTACACGTGCAATTTATTGAAAATATTTGCCATTGTCAAATGAGATTTTGCGACATTTTACTTCAATATTGCATTCATACATGATGCTTGAAATTCTTATACACAAGATCACTTTTTTTGTAGTACTTCGACCTCACTTCGCCAGTCTCATATTTCCGGGGAAATTCTATAATGTAACACTCACAACAGCCAAGGCCAACTTTATGTAAAATTTCCTCCAAATAGTTTTCCAACCAGTATCCAACTCTCCACAAATACTTTTTGCTGAACAAAAAACCTAATCTACTCATGGCAATGACAGCATTGCATTGTTGTTTGCAAAAAGGATAAAAAAAATCAGAGATTCAAATTACAAATTTTTCAAACGCTCTCTCAAAATTTATTGTCCGCCGTTCAATGAAATGTCCAAAAAATACACGACAATTGTGCTTTATGCAAAAAAGGGAAATAATTTAATGAGTTAACAATTGTTCCATTTGTACTATTACAGGATGCAGTGTAGTTTTTGTGAGTGTTACAAAGCATGACAAATAAATTTTAGGTCATAGCCGTCATCACACACACAGCCATCATATACACACATTAGTTGGTCCATGAAGCCTTGCCTTTGTTCGAAAAGGGTGCTGCTACTACCACTTCTTATACCTAACTACTACCACACACAACATGAATAAATCATTCACTCCTACTACTTGACTATTCATCTCTCAGCTCTTTTCGGTATTTCGATGTGTCGACTATACCGATTTAAAACTATATATTTACCTATGTTAAATTCCTCAAAAAAGTGTATGCAATTTTTTTATCGAGGCAGTTCAAGTTGACATTACCTACATAATTGTGCTGTGTCAGCTGATTGCTGATCGCCAAATGATGCGTTCTGAAAGACGGAGGGTAAATTTGCATAAAAATGCAGCAGCCAAACATACCTACGTAGAATATATTTAATACATACCGTGTCCCTTTCTCTTTGTCGACTTTTGAGACTTGATGTGAGTCTCAATCTTAAAATTGACAACGAGGTCTAGAGCCAACCACGCACAAATTAAATACTTTGCTAAATTGCGATTCGAGATCGTAAATTTGCACACTTACGCTTTTATTAACCTGCAGAGACATGGTCTTTTGTTACTATGAGACCAGAGGACATGCGAGTTTTAATGGCTCTGCATTCTGCAGTCTGCAGCAGATACAATATGCATTTATTAGCTGCACGTTTCTGTTCCTTGTTGATGCTGCTGCTGACGAACAAAAGCTGAAAGACAAAAGACTGACAATGAATGTGTGGGGGCTATGGCTACTTTGGCGATAAATTTTACACGTGCAAACACACACACACAGAGAAAAAAACGCTCGTAAAAGTTGCATCTTCCTTCACAGTCAATTTGATTGAAAAAAAGTTTCTTAAGTACAATCCCCATAAATTCACACCTCGGAGATTTTTTTTTAAATTTGTATACAGTTGTTGGAACTGCATTTATGAATTCTTTTGTGCGTTCCAATTTCCAACACACATCCTATAAATGAAAACGCAATCAAAAAATGTGCATAAAATGAATAGTGTAAGTGTATAAGGCGCTAAGAACTTTTTAAACATCTCATGATGATATTTCATCTCCAGCTTGAAAAATATTGTGCTAATGTGGAAGATAAACTGGAAATTTTGGAAACATCTGCCATCCAGTCCATGGACCACAGCTACCGCGCACCGCACCGCATCACCGACGAACATAATAGCAATACATATTTTCCGTTGTTTATCAAACCACGCCATCCCATCTCGTTTACGATTAGACGTAATGTGTGTTTTTTTCATCGTAAACTTTGTTTACAAACTTTTTGCCAATGAGAAAAACAAGCGCTCTCTCCGGCTGCGTCGCAATTTCACACCATTGAGCCAGTTTCGTTTGTAAAAACTTTGTCTCAACTTGAGGCTGTAGTGAATACTCGCGGAGAGACAGAGAGAAGCTCGATTTATTCATCGATTTGAACTTATAATCATGCACAGAATTTGCATTCTTTCCATTCATCCTCTAAAAAATGCAGGACCACGGCGTGTTCCGCGGTCGATGAAAGATCTTTTTTGTAAATTTCTCAATTGCACATCTCACTCAGGGGAAAAATTTGCCGTGCGGACGCGTTCACGTTTCGTCTTTGTCTTCGGTTTTCCTCAGCTGTGATTGGCTGGGATGAAAAACGCAGGACCACGGCGTGTTCCGCGGTCGATGAAAGATCTTTTTTTGTAAATTTCTCAATTGCACATCTCACTGCCTTTTGTCCGTAGTTTTGTTTTCCACAATTTTGCATATAGGGACTTGCTTTGTGTTGTTGTTGCTGTACAAATGTTTTTGTATGTATGTATTTTAGTATTGACTGAAGCTGTTTCATGAGAAAAACGCAACGAAAAATGCTGACGAGAAGTAGAATGAGTAATAGGAATATAACAAGATTGTGTGCATAATCGGAGTGGAATGAGATCATGCCATATCATTTATCATTACGTCTTTCTGATGAATTGAGCAGGATGTAAGGTTTTTTTTATGTGGAAACGTCTGAATAAAATGGAGATAGATGAAAAGCGAGCCTAATGAATGCACAAACAGGCAGAAAAAAAGGCCAGGATTTTGGATCTTTCAACAAAAAAAATTTTTTCGCCATTCAAACTACAGTCCAATCTGCGAGTAAAAGTCTGTGAGTTTTTTATCCATGAGCTCAATCTCAATCTGTACAAGTCGTACACAATTACATTGATTTAGCGATCAGGTTTAAAACGAGATGGAAGACAATCGACGAATTTCCATGTATGAGCTGTAACTTGTATACTTTGGGTTAAAAATCCAAATAGCGTTGACCTTGACCCAGAGCAAAAAAAAAATGTGCGGCACAAGTAGTGAGCATCCACATGAGCAAAAAAAGCAGCTCTCAGATCATAGACGAAAAATGGCATCTGTTCATAAATACTAGCTCACACCATAATTTTGTCTAGCCTCTGCATTTTTATTATTAAAGAGCATTTTCGCGATTCCTGCGGCTTCGCCATTTGCTGCTCATTAAAACTTGAAAGTAACGGCGTAACAGCAAAACAATTTCATGAGTGTGGATATATGTACACATACACAGGGTTGGGTCCTACATAGATTAGTGCTCTCAAGAATGTAATTTTAAGTGTAGCTCGCTTCGCAAAAAAAAGGAGAGTAGAGACGGATAGATCTGATACGCACATAATTATCATAGGCATTAAAAGCCAGTTAATTTCTTAATTATTATGAGCAAACTGTATGCGCGTTTTTCCTCAATGGCTTGTTCGATTTTTTGAGGTTATTCACTACACCATTTTTTATGAATAATAATATATAGGTGAGAATGTGAATGTGAAGTTATGCACAAGGTGTTGTGTTGTTGTGAGTGTAACATCCTGCAAAAAAAAATTCGCATTTCCATTACATTGTTTATGCCTAAACATCTACTTTCATTTAATGAAATAAATCACAAATGCATATTATTATCAACTTTTAATAATAGGATTATGAACGCATGAACTTTGCAGTTTGTTCATGACTTTCGCTAGGATAAAAAAGGATATAATTGCTCAGAATGTTTTGCCATTCAAAAAATACATAATATAGCTTTTTTTGCACAAATATACAAAAGTGATGATGATAATGATTAACGATGAATGAACTCCCACAAAGCCATTTTCTACTTGCCTTATCACGACTAAACAATAACAAGTGCTGATGTCCGCCTATCAAACGAACTTTGGCTGATATATTAAAAAGCATTTCACGTAAAAAAAATCTTTTTTTTTTTGCGTCTGGAAATTCTCGTAATTTAGCAAAAAAAATGCAAAAAATATACTGTTTTTTTCTAGATTCTAATATTTGAACTAGCATTGTGCATGCTTTAGTGAGTTTCTGGAATTTTTATATTTAGGTTGGCTATTCCAAATTCAGGGCCAGGGTATGTAGAAAAAAAACCGCATCCACTTCCAACAATAATGAAGCCCACTTCCAACTTCAGCTCAGAACCAATTGAGCTCAAACGTCGAAACAAATTCGCCTCTCTTGATAATTTGATCATCACAATCACAAACAAATCGGAATGACACGACAAAACAACAGGAAAGGCACACATTTTTGGGGAGAGATTTGATTAGTTCAAATTGCATCGAATTAGTGGATACTAAAGTAGGCCAAAGCAATACATATGTGTATTTTTCCTATCTCTTGTGTTGACTGACTATTTGTGATTGGCGCTCTGTAAAAAAAACGTTGTGCTAATCCTGACTCTGATAAATTAACCTTCACAGTTGGACGTCATTTATGGTTTTTACGTGAATGAAATGAAATGCAGAGAACGCAATTGTGTTTACACACGTTTTTTTACAACTCCTTCTTCTTTTGCTTCACATCCTTTTCCCTTCAGGCTCAATCCCTTATTTCTTAAAATGGGATATTGTGACACAACCATTTCATTTGTTCAGCATATTATTTTTATCCCCTTTTTTGACAGAGTACGAAAATAGGTTAAGACGATTCTTGTGAATGATAATGGCCATGGAGAATTTTGAAGCACGAGCGAGTTCTAATCTCTATTCGTGATACTATCTCGACCGTAAAGCAAGCACAAACATTATTACGTTATTTTGCATCGAACAAACTTGTATTTAATCCTGCTTTGGGCCTGGCTTGGGTCAAAGTCCCGTAGTAGACCAAGAAACAAGCCCGCATATTGATACATACACATTATAATCCAGAAAAGAGACATTCTCTCTCCAATTTAATAACACAGGACATCCCCTTCCCGACCCAAAAACTGGACGTCGTCGGCCGGCAGCCTACAATTAGAAAGTAGACATGCCGTCGTCGTCAACAAACTCCAGATTGGAGACTCTCTCCTTCTCATCATTATTATTTTCATTGGAAAATTATGTTTCTTTTCCTTTTCCTACGACGACGGTCCAAAGTCCAAGATGATGAGGGCTTTTTTTTATAACAAAGACCCGGCTCAAAGTAATTCTATACGACATATCATATCATCTTCATCTCCTCAGAATTTTCTCCTTGATCCGTTCATTGCTCCTAGTTGGGTTTCCAGGGAAAAAACGAAAAGTGAAACAAGGATGATGATTTCTTTAATTCTTCTTCCTCTTCTTCTCCGCCGTCTGTTGAAGACAAAGTGCTCATTTCTGAATGCCATATGTTCCATTACTCGAAGACTTTGAGAGAGGAAAAACTGCTCCCCTTCAGTGCTATCAGGTTTAACACGGGATGTGCTCTTGGGAAGGTAAACAGAAAAAAACTCGGCGTATTAAATAACACGAGGGTATAATAATGTGCCACATAATATGCAAAAAGGTCTTTCAGCTGAGGCGTGTGTATAAACGTTTTCCTCGAGATGTTTTTTTCATTCTTGTAATAAAGAATACTTTTTTTCTAATAGGGTCTTCCCTATAGTTACGAGAGTGGCATGGCAGCGTGTATTTACTAACCATATTATTTCTGTGGTGGCAAGTGGAAAAAAGGTGAACAAACTTTGGGCTTCCGTAAGAGCAATGCGAAAAGTATCACGCAGAGAGCTAACTTTGTTATATGTGTGTATATATTATGTGTGTGTGTAGCTCTATCGTCGTGGATATACACACAAAATCCAATAATTTTCAGCGAGAAAAAAAGGTTACAAAGTGCAGCAGCAGCTCACACAAAAGGCTTCACATGCTCACAAGAGTTATAGTTAAAGAGAGAGAGAGAGAGCACGCATATTTCATATTTTTTCATAAAAATATATATACACGCTTTAGAAAAAAGTAGAGCATTTTCAGCAAAGGTAGTATGTAAGTAGCTCTCGGGATAATTACAACATGTTTGAGAAACGCTGCGGCGAAAAAAATACTATAATGCCTTCATTATTACAGTTTTCCTCCTCCTTCACCGAATAATGTCAGGCTTTTTAGGCGTCATCTTTTCCTGCGGTTGAAGTAATGCTCGCTGCAAAATGAGAACTTTCTTTTTGAGAGGAAAAAAGTTAGTTTTCTCACTGCTTTCCTTTTAATACGCATATAGTAAGTAGCCTTTTAATCAGCAGTAGTGATATGATTGTAGGAGGATATGAGCTCATTTTCCGTATATAAAAATTATTATGAGTGTTGGGATGGATGTTGTAAGGAGAACGAGACTAATTGCACATTTCTGCACTTTTTGTCCTTAATGAATACAGATGGGAGTGTGATGATTTGCTCTTCTTTCCTTTAAATAATAATAATGATGGAGGACTCAATGGCACAAACGTGATATGAACTAATGGGATTTCATGTTGTTGTTTTCTTTATCCGTCTGTTATTGGATTACGTTTCGTTCGTTCATTCATCCCACCAAGAATCACAACTTGGAGGCATCAACATTCACAAAGCTTCCTTTTTTGACAGGGAACATCAATATTTTTGTTTTGAATCGTCATCATCAGCAGCACCCATCACTCGAGAGATAATGTTATCAGCACAATTCTGCATGTGATTTCCCCACAATCTACAGACACATGGGGAAATGGGAAACCAAACGAGTATTATTGTATTACCAACGCCAGGAAAATGCAAAGAGAGGAGAAAAAAATCACGTCAAAAGTTCCACAGAATGGGATAAATCACGTCATCATGAGTGGTTGATAAATGCCATACGTTTTCCATAACATGCCACCAACTAATAATGAGCGATGGCACTACTTTTCCGCATTTTTTTGTGTGCTGGACCATATTTCATTGCATTTTGTCTGCATAATCTCCGTGTCACTGCTTTTGGACATCCTGCAGTTTCCGGGAAACTGATCTGCTGACATGGTCCAAATGGCGGTTTCCATTTTCACTCGCATGCTGAAAGAGCTGCGCTGACGTGTAATTTAAGACGAGGTATGAGCAATCACTTATCGCTTTTGCCAATCAATCAATGCCCCATTCTAACATGACTAACGGTAAGAAATATCGGGCTTTAATTAGTGTACATTTGTTCTGAAATTCAATTTCCCAAATTGATTTTCTGGCTAGTCATCCTGTCATATAATATGTTTGAATGTACATACGTAGTTCTGGGTTTTGTTGTCGTTTTGCGCGAAAATAGAGATATGCATAATATGTACTTGTTTTTCGTGTTGAAGCTCAGGTGGATGTTCACGCTTCGTAATAATGCATTGAACCAGGACTGTGAATGATACATAGGACGTCCTTTATGCAAAAAGGAACTGGCCATTCGTCGTCTCATGAGTATCATGATGCACTCACGACAAAGCATGAGGGAAACGTTCTCTCTCTCTCTCTCTCTAAAGTACAAGCACCTATAGTCCCTGTTGAAGAAATGACACGACAAATTTTGTGCAGATGGGTCATCACGCCGTCCA
>JAHZMY010001540.1:0-10003 GCA_027743915.1 Seira sanloemensis | reverse complement strand
GAATTTATGGCTTTTGTTGTAAAATCGAGTATCCAAGGTGAATATGTACATCGAAGAGCTGAGTTATGCAATCAAAGGAACAAAAGTCACTTAAAAGCAAATGGTTTCACTGTCACTTTCCTTTTGAATGGTTTCCTAAATCAAGTTGAAGCCAAACTTTCTTTCAAGGAAATAATAGACTACACATTTATGCTACACAATGGTCTCGTAGATTTCATCTCTGGGAACTACTGGATGAATACTTTAGTTACAGTAAATGCAACAAAAAGAGAGCAAACATTAATCTTCTCACTATTTTATTTTTGAGCCGTCTTTGCCATTCTCTCGCCTTATCTTGATTTTTGTTGACATAACAGAGCTTTCTCCAATTAAGTTGGAGTATTCTGTTGGAAACGGCATTCTTTCAGAGTAAAATGGAGCGTCGTGTGTAAAAAGCGCGAGTAGGATTTAAGAAAAATAGAAACCTCGAATCATGATTCATAAGATATATTCCAAATGTGTCAAATGTTTCATTTTTAATCTAAAATTAAATTTTAAAGTGTTCATGATTATTTCAGTACGTATGTATTCGTATCAACGAATAGGTATGCATCTTTCAAATTATACTAAGCCATATTTTGTTGTTCTTGTTGCTCATGTCGCTAAATGCCATTTTTTGTTGGCAGTATTTTTGTTGCAGGAAATACACAAAATGCTGCTGCATAAAACGCTAATGAAATTTTGATCAGTATAAAACTTTGATCAATTTAGCAGCACTTCTTGTTATGTTAAGGCATACACAAAGGAGGCATGATGAATTTCACATGTTGTTTTCGCAGCAAATTCATAAGGGACAACAACACTTTTCTCCTTCCTCTCAGAAACACTCCTCCCGTTCCATCCAATCCCCTTCCTTCCTCGAGCATAAAATGCGCTACCTAAAAACTGGCAAATGTAACAACTTTAACAACAAAAACGAATCTCGTCATTCGCAGCAGAAGAAGCTTAAAAAATAAGATGAAGACAGCACACAAAATGGTACAAACAAAAGCATTTCCCTTTGAAGAGATTAAAAAGACTCCTTGTTTTCCCATACGTGCGATTTATGGAAATAGAATCACGGACAATCTTGAGAGATAGGAAGAAGAGTTATAATTTTTTAAAAGAAGATTTCCTCATCTGCCCATTCACATCTTTTAACATTTCTCTTGTGTTTTCGACAATGCCTCCCGAAAGTGAAGCCTCTGATGAAAAAGAGATTTGAAGACGAATCACCATTTTCATCATCTTAAGTATAAGGACAAGAGCAAAGGAAAAGTACTCTATTCTTTCCATTATTCAGTTACATTACCACCATCGTCATCAAAAGCGAGAGAAAAAAATCAGTACAAAAAGGCGAACTCGAAGAAAATGCATCACACGTGGCGCAAAAAGCCACGCTTCGGACAGAGTTCATTGAACCCATTCTCCCTCTTCTTGTGTTGTGCTTCTCTCCTTGCTCCTCATCTCAAACACGCACAAACGCATTTTCTCGATAAAATGCGTGTGTTACAAAAGGAGCGAGCTCTCTGCGAGAAAATACATGGGATGGGTATGACGGCGCTGTAAATTTATTAAGCGCAGGAAAACGGATTTTTTCCTCCCTCTCTCTCTCTCCTCGTACCATGACAATGTATTCTGGATGTGTGTGTGTGTGAACACTACCCGAAATCATATAATGAAACGGATCAGAGCTGTTGGTACATATACATTCCTTCCACTTCGTCTTACAATGGATGTACATCCAAAACACCTTTTGCGCACTTTTATATCTCTACAACACAATATAATGTACGCACTTTGTATTAGAAGCAGAAAGAATTTTCACTTGATTCCAATTCCACGTGTCCCGCTCTCTTCTATCTGAGTCGAACTTACGCTTCTCTCGCTGGTTGACAAAGTTGGAGGAGAAAAAACTCCCCAAAAAAAGTTACATACGTAGTTCTTTGCTCCTGCTTTTTTATTCCGCTAACATTGAGAGAAAAAAAGTAAACGCAAAGTCATCGTCATGATCATTGCGTTGTGTGTGTACACTGTACAGCAGGAATACGACGGATACATCGTTTCATAGCACCAGAAAAAAATGTTGGAATGATGTAGTTACAGAGTTTAGGATGGAAAAACCAAGTATGTACATAAGTAATATTTATCTCAAGAGTACAAGAAACCAGGCGTCCTGAAGCTATTGCCATGATTCGGATTATGCTCAAGTAAACGACTTTACAAAAAAAAACAAAAGGACTTTTGCATTAAAACAGAGTGAAAATGATACTAGCAAAGTGATCTCGCGCGAACCCGTGGAAAATATCCTTTTTGCAAATCCCGATGCCCTTAAGATTAAGATTCCTCTAATCCCTCCTTTTATATTGAAAATGCAAGACCTTTTTGCACATCTACGTTCTGAGAGGTTTCGAGTGATATCTTAATAACTTCACTGTGATAAATCGTTGAATGTTTTGCTCCTGGTGTGACATGTTATGGCAGATTAGATGGATGCCTGTTAAGAGTGTAATGTCAACTTTAAAATCCTAAAATCTAATGTCCTAGATACAAATACCAAACTTTCCTCCAATCCCTCCAACCCTCCATATAAAATCAAAATCTAAAAGCTTATCAAACATCTACCTTCTGAGCTCTTTGGAATGACACCTTAAACACTTCTCTACTCCAACCCGCTGAATAGTTTTAGCTGCTAAAACTAAGCGTATTATTTAATAGATATCTACACTATGTTGGTTTCTACGAAGATATGATTCAGGAAATTGATGAATTTTTCAATTTTCCAACCAAGTATTTTTGTCGTATATGCCATTACACTCTGCGGATGCTCACATTGATACGTATGGACATTTGTATTGTCGGATTTTTCTGACTTTAGTCCATGGAGAGTAAAAATAGATAAATATATTTTTGTTATTGTCCCCATGATTTTGAGAATAAAAAACATTTGACGTAGGCATAGGTTTCAATTAATACTTATTACCTGAGTAGTAAGAGCTTCTTTTCACTTTTCCTATTTTCAAAAGATATCATTTTTACACAATAGTTTCTATTTTCTAAAATTCCCAAGTGGACTAGCACTCAAAACCATTGACATGGCCTTCTGTGCCAAGTATACATATATGGTGCACACGAAACGCACAACAAGAATTTGGACAGAGCAGTGCCTGGATAACCCCAGTCCACAAAGGAAATGATCCAGTATGAGCCTACCTAAATTAATTTCATTTGGCATTGTATTCTGCCAGTTACTATATTTATAGACTGCTATAGGCCATCTTTGTGTATGATTCTCCTTTTAAAATGGAATTATGTTCACATCCAATGTCAGAGAGATGACAACAGAAAGGGGAAAAGGATATCAAAAGTGACATAAGTAAAATGGCACATGACAAGCGGGGCATTATGTAACACGCGACATTTTTCCATGATAGTTTCTCTCAGTTTGTCATCCTTTAACTATGAGAATGAAGGACGTAAGCAAAAATTCGTATACAAAAAGACTGTCCTTCAAAATTAAAGCGGTTGCTGCTCTTCTTCTTAACGGATTCAAATCTGTTGGCGTGAAGTGAAAATGTATTTTACTTTGGACTGTGTTGAACTATCTCTTACTTCTAGCGCATATTGTTTTTTTTTCTTTTTAAGAGGATTTACTGCGAGTTCCACGAGTCTCCCGATTTCTATTTACTAAGCACTTCACAACAATCTTTGCTCAGCTCATTCGTCATTTATTCCTCTGAAGCATCCGCAAACACGCAAGATCAACACCGCGAGCAGGAAGCATTATATTCAAGATGAAAAAGAGTGAGTCATTCGAAGCCATATATAAAATGCAAAGCTGAGTTATTACCTATGCCAATCTGTATTAATACACTTCATTTTTACTTCTAAATATTTAGCGTTCAAGTTTCTAGAACGCTATAGGTTTCTTATCAAGATATCTGGCTTGGTAGTTTATTTGAAAATGATTCAATTCAATGGAATATTCTGATAAAAATCTTGATGAAAGTACTGTCAAATCAAATGATGATGCCAAAATAAATAGTGTCGCTTCTGATTTCGACTTTTGAAAATATAATGCATATATGTAAATAATGCTGGTATTACCTAGAAGCAATTTCCCCTTCGCTACTGGCATCAGTAAATATTTTTAACCGCAAAAATGTTTTCCTTTCCGTCAAAGCTTATTCGATAAATTATCCGATTCAATAAACTACGTATTTACACTTTCTACCGCTTTCCACATTTCCAAGGAAAGGAGAGTATTGGGTAACTTGTACATATTTTATCCCTTTGATAAATTAGTCTTTGGGGCTTTTAGTATTGATTGAATAAATAAAAAATATTTAAAATGATTAAACACACTAAAAGTCGAATGGGAAAGTCTTGCAAAATCATTTTGAGTACGAAAGAGAGACTAGTTATAAATAAATAAATTTTGAAATTTAACGAACATGTAAAAATGAGTCAGTTTGGTTTCCATTGCGACAGATAAGTTGCAATTGTTCGTAGGTTCAAATTGCTTTCGATTCTTTTCTTCCTTTTTATATTTTCGAAACGTCAAGTTTCCACGCTATACATCTCTAGCTGTATGAAAGCTGTGACACAGAATTACCATTTTCTGTTTCCTGTCAGATTCGCCATTTCTAAATTTATATGATTTGCATCTTTTTAGACCATTTCCAGTTGTGTCGTTACTTACATCGGATAAATTACGATTTGCTAAAATCGTGACGACCTCTAAAGCCGAAAAGGATTTGTATGGGTTGATTCACGTTAACCCTCTAGCCTTTTCCTAGCGACAATTTGCTTCAGCGTTGCATAGGGTAAAATTGTAATGTTTGGTTTTCATATTCTATATTATTCCAGTTAACTGTCCTTCCACATCATTTCCAGTATATGGCAAATACACATGAAAACGGAATAGATGAAATGCTGATATAATATATGATATAGCGCATATAGATATTAAGAATGCGCTCGTGTAACAAATTCAATTCACCGAAGCAATATAAACAAAAATAAAACAAAAATGTATCACGTTGGTCGAATATTTTGGGGAAAGGGTAGAAGCGAGCAACACATAACTTAACGAGAGGCTCGACTCTTCAAATTACAAGAAGAGCGAATAAGTCAATAAAAACCAATAAAACTACTGGCGCCTCGTTTTCGACGCAGATTGTTAACTGTGAATCTTCAAAATTTCTCCAAACTACGCCTGTCCTTTGCTCTTTCTCTAATTGTCCGAACGAATGTCTGTAAATAAGTAGATACACACTCAAGTTCACATGAAACTCGAGGAAAGATTGCGAGGGGAAATAACGAAAGGAGTTTTTCCTGCTCTATGATCATGTACGCAAGCTTACATATAGGCATGTACGGTTCCGGAAACAATTAAGTCGTTCACAACCCTAACGAGCAGCCAAGTGTTTAGCCGTATATGCTGGTATGAGATGATAGTGGTTGTGGCCGCGATGAGGTTGATGCTACCATTTTAGAATGCATACCATGCTTCCTATCTGTAAAAAAACTTGTTTTATGAACTATAATTGTTCAGTATAAGATAATTGTAGAATCAAATGGGCTCCAAATGGCCAATTATGCTTGTTTTCTAGTACTTTTCAGAGTTCTTCAATCGAGTACGCATTGCTACTTTCACACGGGTCGATACTTATATAATAATAAAGTACGTTTTACAGAAATGGACTATGTCGAATCACATTTCGGATGACCAAACTGAATTAATAAATAGCAGCAGGCATACGCAAAGATATAGGCTTGGTCCAAACTTTCCTGGATAAAAAATGGTTAGGCTTGCTAATCCGTAACAAAGGTGCGATATAAACACACATTACATATTTATACGTACTGCGAAGCTGATGAATATGTATCTTGATCTAGTTCATTATTTTGGTCTCGCGTGATGAACAGAAAATGATAATATAATGTAAACATAGGAAAATAAAATGGATTTTTTGCTTGAAACATATTCCCACATTCACCTATACCACATCCTCCGTACCTGTGAAGAGAGGTTTTGGCTTTACAAATAGTTGTGAAGGCTTGTATGTATTTCGATAGCAAATGGATTGTTTTTTCACCAGTGGTTCTCCCTCAGTCCTTTTGTATAAAACACTCAGCCAAAGGAAGTTGAGTGAGAAAGTGAGAAAAAGGAGGCGCAAACTTTTCCATGAAACTCTGGTTTTCAATCAGACTCCAAATGTAAGCTTGAAAAGTTTCTTTGTGCCGAGGAGAAGGGTGAGATTATGATAATTCTCCGATACTCTTCTCAACACAAGAAAAGCCCCCTTCACATATTTCCGCTCACCGAGGAGATGTAGATAGGCCTTTATAGATGAGGGTAGGGTGGAAGCAAACGACTGTGGATGGTTCGGAAAAGGTGATATGAAATATTATAGTGTACACACCTATTGAAGGTGTACAAAAGCTGCATGAGTGAGGCACAAATTCCTTGAATACGAGAGAGCTTCACAAAAGGAAAACTTTTTTAGAGGGAAAGTGAAGAACGTTCTCGTATGTGATTTTTATTTTCCCTCTCATACAATTCGTGTTCCATCTCCTCCTTTTTGCTTCCTTGAGCATCTTTTCTCTCTCCCTCCCTTTTCGTACTTACTTTCACTGGAACATTATCTTCTATTTTCTAAAATGATATAATTGTAGGAAAAAAGGATAGATGCGAAAGAGAGGCTCCATAATGGAGAACAAGGGGAAAGGCAGGTTGCAGGTGAAGGAGTGAAAACGTCTCACAACAAGAGAAGGTACATTTACACTTTTCCCTGTTCTGAAAAGATGTTGCACACTCTGTCCGTGCACACTCTCCCATTTCTCCAGGTCCTTGAGTGCTGGGCGCAATTACAGAATTGGATACTTGCAAACAGAAGGAGCCCAAAACGAGCTTTCTCTCTCTCTCTCTCTTCTCTATATATTCAGGCATTGCTATCATCATATTAGAAAAAACACGTGTGTGTGTGGGCAAGGTTTTCCAAACTGGTAGGCAAAAGGTAGAGAGGAACTGTCCTATCTTGGGATTTGAGTCGATCGCTTGATTATCTTGAACCCATCAGTCTTCAACGTACTCTAATGGCAGAAAAAGGGATGAGGAGCAAAACGGAAGCTCCAATGGAGCTTACACACATGATCTCCCGAAGCACATCTGATGTATGTAATGTAATGTCAGTTGGAGAAGCGCATTTCACCATTTTACTCCATGCGGCACGTGCACTCCCAATCGATTTGTTTTTCTGGCTTATAAAGCCCAAAGCTCTCACTCAACTGGAGCAGAGCGTATTTTTTCTCCCACCGCAACTTATTATATACTTCTATAATGTTCCTTCCCTTTCTCTCTCTCGCAGATATAATGATTCCCTTTTTGGGATGATGACGATGATGATGGTGATCTCAAATCGTGTCCTTCCTCTCTTCTCCCTGCTGCTTGCTCCTGTAAGGCTCTTGTCAAGCGAAAGAACAGAATAGTTTGAAGCTTTCCAGGGAGATAGATAGCATTAGTGCGTTGAGTTGGGGCTGAAGGATGTTTGCATGGAAGCTTTAATACGGTAAAAGTACCACACTGAATATTATTTGCTCGTATAGGCCTAAGAGGAAAGTGCTGATAGTCTCCTCAGCACACGGAGATTCATAGTTATAGGCATGAGCTAACATACAAACGTAGGTAGATATGTACATATAAGGACATTACAATATTTGCCCGTAGGAACACGCATTTGTGTAATGTGTGAGTTTGGAAGAAGCCACCTTTCCAGTGTGCTATGGTTCAAAGGACATGAAAACATTACACGAAATCGATATGGTGGGAAACAAGTACCGTACATGCTTCTATTAGAAGTTGTCTTGGAGAAAAGCTTTCACCAGTCTTCTATACCCGAGTCGGCCCTTGTATTGCGTAAATTCTGGGAAGCTGGAAACAGCGCGAGTTGTGATGATTCATGGACTTTTGCTTCTTGGAGCCTTGCTTGCCTTAATGTGTAGTACTTTTGTGTGCGAGCTTCTTCACAAAGTGCTTGTTTGCCGTTTCCCTAGCATTTTGTGGAGAATGGGAAAGAATGGATCAATGATGAAAGCTTGGCTTGAAAGAAATCAGCCTTTTCCAAAAATTCTTGAGAAAAATCCTCTTGTAATGCAGCATTAAATACGTACCTGATGCAAAAGGGAGTTTAATTTTGCTGTGAATTTCGACTTGAAACATCATTTGACCGTACTGATTTGCTGCAAACTTTTATGAGAGACATTTGCAAATACGCCTTTACCAAATTCATGCCAAGGCTTGAAACTCTTAATTGAGAAGGAATCGTTCTGCCAAACTCTGTTTATATTGTTCAATATATCTATGCGGACAAACAAAGCACAATGCAATCAATAATAGTTCAAACGCTCCAGCTACGTAATAAAGTTACGCAAGCATTCTTCGCTGGAAGAGGCTACTAGTGACTCACTATACAAGCGAAATGACTTTCATCGACTATCAAATTATAACTAAAGAAACCATGTATGTACATCCACAACACAAAAGGGTATATCCATGACAAGCTTACCTATAAGAATATATTTACGAAAAGTTAGTGCTCACGTTGAAAATACACTAAATGTCGTCCAAAAATGAAAATGTGCGCATTTAAACTCCATGGAAAAATCTCTCAATACATTAGAAAAGAAATGATACATGTCTTCTCGGATAAATAAGAGACGATACGTATTTCCTCAGTTTTCCAAGAAACTTTAATGGAATTTCAGGCAAAAGTAGGAAAGCTGGAAACGAACACGATATTTTTTCCCAGTATTGGTTGCATTTCATCCAATTACTTTCCACGTTCCCATATTCTATTACCAATTTTTAAATTGTCAATGCATAGCAACAGTCTCTCTAATTAAACACGAATGGAATTGTTTAATCTGAACGCACACTCACGGAAATGGCGAGAGGAGCATCAAAAAACGATGGAAAATGAAAGCAATTTTCTTGCACAGGAGGAAAAAACTTTATGAATATTTAAAGCGCGGCACATATGTATGTAACCACTACTACAGAAGCAGTAGCTGCATTTGTTAGTGTCATGACATGCAAGCCTTTTTTCCTAAAGAGTAGTTAGTAGGTGGCTGATGGCTCCTAAAAGTATATTCTAGAAATAAAGGAAGAAAAAAAGAAAATTGAAAAAAAACTTCTAATACTACGGAATGATAAGAGTTACAATTAAAAAAACGAAATGTAGTGAAAGAGAAGGGTTGGCATTTGGAATATGTGCATGAAACATTCTATAAATATAACTCTCACAGTTCTCCTCTCGCAATGACTATTATAAAAGCAAACTAACTATTGTGTAATACATAGGTTTGGGTTGCATGTCATTCAAAAAGGAGAAGGAGTGTAGCTCACTTGGCCGGATAGAATTAAACGAAACTCTTCTGGGGTCGCCGCCACTACTTTTACACTCTGCAGCTTGGAAAAAATACAGAGCTGCTTTGGGAGCTTTATCTTCTCCGTAATTAATGAAAGTAAATTCTTTTGTTCCATTTAAAAATTACAATTCCCTTCGGTACCACATAATCATGGTGAAACATGCAAGCCACAAAAATACTTTTTTATATAAAATATATTTCTGCTGCTGTTGCTGGTCAAAGTTTGGTTCGTTTCAAGAAGTTTTTAACTGTTGTATGCTATTGAAGGAATAGAAACGTTCGACGTTTACTTTTTACGCCATGAATGACTGCATATATGTGTATTTAAATGCTACTCTTTTAAATTACGAAGCTTTTAAGTAACTACCATACGTCACTTTCTACCTGGGTATGAGAAAAGTCAGTGCTTTAGGCACAGTTATATGCATGAACTCTAAATGTATTAGTATTGATAAGTCAAGAAAAAAAGTAATCAATGACTACATACCATTCGATTGATGATGGTTGTGTACATTTTAGACATGTGTCCTAATACACAGATTGCTGTGTTGGA
>JAHZMY010001539.1:0-15588 GCA_027743915.1 Seira sanloemensis | reverse complement strand
CAGGACCAAGGAGAGAGAGAGAAAAAGGTTTTATATTTTCGTTCCCACGGTTCACTTTGACTACTGAAGGAGCAACAAGAAGCCTTGCTACATACTCCAAGACGAATATGTGTGTTTTTTTTCGAGGGTCACACAACACATATACCCAAGGTAAGTTCAGGTAAACCCATTTTAAAAACCCGGTCAGGCTCATATGCAGCAACATGTTCCTACATAAATGTCTCTATATATATGTAAGGACCCTTTATTGTTCTACAAAACAACGAACTCATTAGTTTTAATCTTTATCGTTTTCCTCCTTCATTGAACATATGACACTTTCTGAAAAAAAAACTATATCGCAAGTAGTATTTTTTTTGGACAACGCATAATACTCCTGAGAAAAAATGAGTCCTTGTTTGTACAGGCCTAGGCTAGTGGTAGTAGTAGAGGGGAAGAAGAAGAAGACGACGAACAAGAAGAAATCACAGACTTCTTCCAAGAAACTTTTTCCTTTGTGTCCTGAGAGACTGTGAGAAAACAGCTGCTCTTGTAAAAAAGGGTCCCTGCACCATCTGCGCCAATTTACCAAGAGTTTCTCTCTGTCTCTCACTCTCCTACGCATCAGGGCCTTGGCCCGTTCCCATCGCAACAGAGCCAGATCATTTTTTATGCAAATAAGTAAAATGAAAATCAATACGTGGAAACACAATGGATTGATCTGCTCCTGTCATCAGAGACTCTCTCTCTGTGACTCTGTCTGTGTGTGGTGATCTATTTCAGTCTGCACATATATGGGAAAACAATATGCTATCGCCGTGATGAATGGGGCTGCTAAGCATGATGATGAAAAGTCAAAATCATGCTAAACAGGGGTCTCTCTCACTAGAGATTAATCTCAGAGATAAGACGGACCATAAGCATTGCCTAATCATCATCATATTGCAATAATCAGATCATTGTTTTTTTAAAAGTTGAGTACTGCTGCTGCTGCTGCTGACCACTTAATAATGCAGTTGTTGCATGCACGCACACTCACAAGAGTTTCGAAACGCATTCTTTTGGCTACAGAGAACCATATATACATTTTCCTCTGCGGGATACAAAAAAAGTTGGTAAAAAGCATTTCTTCTTCTTATGATTAAAAGGAGAAAATGGACGTTTCACAATATGATTATCGTTGTAATAAAAAGAGAGAATTCCTCTGCATTGTTTCGTTCTCAGCCATTGGTCATAATCATGTAATAATGAAAAAGAAAATGCAGCTGCATGGTATTGGTGCTGCGGGAGGCTCTACAACTCACAGCAGACGCAGATACAACTTTTTCATACTTCCCCACTCGTCTTGTTCCGTGACTGGCACAGTAGTGCATTTGACTGAATTATAATGACCACTGCTGCGCCCCAATGGACTCTCAAATAAAATTAAACATTTCTTGGCTCTTTTTTTTCGCTACAACAAAACTGGACTTTTTTCCCTTAATCCCGATCAACCGAGAAGACGTTTGAGAAAATTGGGGCTCTTTCGATAATGTCTGATAAAAGGGATGATGCAGGTACTGCGTATCTCAAGAGTCCCACAAGGAAAAAGTTGAACTACTGGATCGTGAGCTGGGGCGTGGCCATACGATCATACACTGCGATACAAATATAATAGTAATTCCCCTTTTCCCCAGAAACTCTCGTTTTAATTTCCTACTGCACCGAGATTCAATGTGTGAGACTTGTAAATCACTCGAGAGAGAGAGAGAGAGAGAAGAGAGGGGATTCTCTTTCTCTCTACAAATATATAACAAATAAGCGCATGATCCTGACTACCACCGAAAAAAGAAATCATAATTTTCGTGATTATATCGTGAACGAAATGAGCGGTGAACGATGTTAAGAAGAAGTCGAGTATATGTACAAGAGAGAAAATCTTTTTTTTGGGTACATTGATCATCATAATAATCATTTTTTTGTACCCTTCAAACAAAAAAGAAGAAGAGAAGAAGCAGCAGTACCCCTTTTTTCCCTGTGAGACTCACTCTGATTTAATGTAGTAATAAAAAATGGGCTTTTAAATTAATAAAAAGCGAGATTATTGTTATTATTACGGGAGTACGGGGAAAAAGGCGAGGAGGGGAATACTCACACACAAAATGTCTTTAATAATGCCAAGTGGAATGTGTCTCGGGCTTCTTCTTTTAAGCCTCTCTGCGTGTAATTAATCTGTGGAGAATCAAGGGATCAGGTAAAGAAGAAGTAAAAAGGTTTAATATGTGGACGAGAGAGACGTGTTATTAACCTTGACTCTAGGACCGTACAGCCCCACATAATAGGCCGTCCAGAGTCCAGACTAATGATAGAGTTCATTGACAAAGTGGAATTAATCAAAAAAGCTATAGTGGCTTACCGGCCATCGAAAGTTGAAGGGAAACTTAAAGTCCTTGTTGACGAGCTTGTCGCCGTAGAGGTCTGTGGTGCTGGCCTCGCCAAAGGTGCAGGGCGGGTTGTGGTCAATTGTCACCTGGTAGTGCTTGACACACACACGGAACTTTGTCGTGCAAAGTCCACCACACACATTATTAGCATTCCTCGGAATCACACCGTTACTACTATCACTGCTACCACCAACAACAACACCACTAATACTCGACGACGCACTCTTTAAATTAGAAACGCCACGTTGAACACAACAGTTCCCATCCATGTCTCTTCCGGACGGATTCGAAAACTCACGTAGACGCAGTTCAAACACTCCTCCAAGACAATGCGAGACCTGTAACAGAAATATTTTTATTAAAAATATTATGCCATTTTTTGCACAGAAACGGGTCTTGCTTATTACTACACACACACATTTATTCACAGCAGCAGCATCTCTTTTCTTTGTACAAGTCAAAAGTTTCATTTTACTACGTTTTCTCAGTGTGACTGACAGTTTTGAGCGTAATCACTGCTGCTGCTCTGCAAACGACGGCGATGATGATGTATGAAATTGGTTGTTTAGTGCTTATATTTTTATAAACCATGTTATTTCTAATAGCAGATTTGTATAGCGAATGTATTATTAAAAGGTAAAATGGTGAAAAAAAGCTACCAGCTCGAAAAGTCGTCTTTTTTGGTCGTGTGTGGATTATTGAACTTTTATCTGAAATTCCCGTGGGAAAATTTTTTCCCACTACTACGATATACTATTATACTACGAGCACCATACTCGTGTATACTCTCCGCACTTGATTATTTTTTTCAAGAATCAGAGCAACTTTTTTTTCCTCCTTCACTCAAAGTTTTTGAGCGAGTTTAGTAGAGGAGGAAAAAAAAGTCGAGTTAAACGATACAAAACAGGTTGAATATAAATCGAGAGAGAGAGAATTATAATTTCTTTTAAATACGTTGGAGCAAGCGACGTGTGTGTTTTTAAGCGAGTTTAGTAGAGGAGGAAAAAAAAGTCGAGTTAAACGATACAAAACAGGTTGAATATAAATCGAGAGAGAGAGAATTATAATTTCTTTTAAATACGTTGGAGCGAGCGACGTGTGCGCAAAGGGAAAGAGCTTTTATTATTATGTAAAGGGAATATATATAGAGAAAAAAGTGTCCATAATAAATTTTCCACCACTCCACTTTACTATATACAAAGAGTTTTCTTAATAGTTGTTTATTACCCACGGTTCATCATCATCACCACCACCGCTTATATAAAAAAACTCATTTTCTTTTAAAAATACGTCGCTTTTTAATGTGTGTGTGCAGAAGAGTCTCTCGTTTGATGGCAAAGTGACCTTACCTGCATGGCATTAAAGATGACTAAAAGCGCTAGTAGCAAACTAGAGTATGTATGAATCCACTTTTTGGAACACTTTTTGATGATTTGACTGATGAGTGTGGATCGAGGTGGCCGACTGTCGTAGTGTGGTGCTTCTTTTAGTGACGGTGATGATGCGGATGGCGGCGGTGACGCTGCTGCAGACTGCTGAGATGAGGACTTCCACCGAATCATTTTTTAGCTTTTTTATTTTTGTGAACGGGAAAAATGCAAAAAAATATAGAGAAAAATTAAACGTAATACGGAGAGAGAGAGTAGAGCAGAGATGAGAGGTTGCAGGAAGAGGCAACTTTTCCCGTTTTTATGTATGAATTCTCTATTTCACCACGAGTAGAGTACAACACGAGAAGCGAGCACGCCAACTCATCATTATGGGGCTACTTGGAAATCTCTATTTTCTCTCTTAATAAACTCGCTCCAAACTTTACACAGTCACAGTTTCTCGTAAAATAAAGTGTCGCTTTTTTATCCAGCCACAAGCGTTGTCGCACACTGATTACTACTATTATCCCACTTGGTCATGATGCTTTCTTTTGTGTGACACACCAAAGCCCAAAAACTAATATATGTACGCACGTTTTTTCTTTAAATTCCAATGCACAAAAGGCTTTCTCTCTTGTACTTGAAGTGGAAAAAAATGTGTATCTTTTTTATTTAAAAATCCAACCAGCACGGATCATGCTCTCAGGTTCGAGTCTCTGAATCAACTGAGAGGTTCAAGGGAGTGAAAAAGAGTTTTATGGTGGTGGTGGTGGTAGCAGCAGCAGCAGCCCCTCTTTCTCAAAAGCACACAGTATACACCACCATCATCATAAAAACGGGAAGCCAGTCTCTCTCCTGAAAAAGGTTCTTGAACAAAAACGCTCGTTCTCTCTCTGCTAATGCTCAGAGACTCTTCTCTCTCTCTCGGCTTAAATTATTATCATATCGTAACAGTATTCAGTCAAGAAGAGAGCTTCTTCTTCTTCTTCTCTCAATCCCATCTGTCCCTTTTTTGTATGGGAAAAGAAGCAAAACAACATGCATATCCTGTCTTGTTACTTAAACACTGTTGCATCTTTCATACAAAATCCTCTCTCTCTCTCTACCCGATCTAAATCCATCAGTTTCTGGGCTTTTTACCACCACCATCATCATCTCGATATCCACCAGGAGAAGAGTAGATCCGTGAACACTACTCTACACATCATACATACATACATACATACATACACATGAAAGAGTGGGACGCAACAGGAGTCCTCTATACCAGCTCTCTCTCGATTAGATACTTTTGCTTCTTCGGCTTCTTCTGCCTTACTACTACTAAAAGCTTCTTTCAAAAACTCTGCTCCTGTTTTTTTTCTATAAATTGTTTCACTTTTTCCGAGCATTTTGCAATGACGAGCTTGTTGTTGGGCCGGTTTCAAAAAAAATATATATTACGTTTGAGAGAGAATGAGCATTTACACAGCGACTGGTTTTTTCCATACTCCCTTTCCTTCACACACACAAGTGCATTATTAGTCGTGGATTTATATTTTTTTCGGGAAAAAACTACTTTTCATATATTCAAATTTTTTTTTTCGGAAATGAGCAAGTCATGAAAAGCGAAAGCATAATTATCATCGCACCAATAAAGCCTTACTAAAGTCCAGTGCAGCCGGGGTGGACGTTGACGGACCCGTCGTGGTAGTGGCACTCGTGGTAAAACGATCCCGTGTCCCTCCTGTCAAACTCATGCGGACTGCTCTCTTATGGGAAAAGTGAATTTTGTCTCACACAAACAAAAAAAGTGCTCGTAATTTGTACGTAATTTCGCTGGGCTTCACGTGCCAGCTCCGAGCCTCCACATGCGAAAAATAAAATTCTTGCTACATGCAGATATATAATGTGTGGTGGGCACACACGGGAAATGCACAAATAAATGCAGTGTATACTATATGAATCGTTCTATTTAAATGCACACGTACACGAGATCTCGTAGCGGCTTATCTGGAATCAGAAAAAAAAGAGCAAACATCAAAAAATACGATAAGCAATGACACAATTCAAACAACGTGGCGTTTTAAATTTTTATTTGGCAAGAAAGCAGCAGAATCATCAGCGCGGGTGTTTTTATTCCTCCTCTCAGTCTCCACATCTGCATTTTGTTAAAGAGAGAGAGAAAAGGGACAGAGGGAAAAGGACAATCTGTTGATTCCATAAACATATACACCTGGATTAGGCAAGCAAGCACCTTTGCACACACACACAGAGAGAAAATGGCATAGTCTACACAAATCATTTTTAAAAAAAAAGATTATGATGATGAAAGGTGGACAATGATGCTCAACTCTTTTTTTTCTTTCCCTTCCAAAAAAAAGCATACACAAAACTCCCTCCAACAGCAGTGATCTCATTTTACTACGACTCTTCTTTTTTACTACAAAAATCCTCAGTATTATAGGCCATATGGACTGCTGCAGCCTTTGCCCCAATATATATCTGATCAATTTTTTCTGTGTAAAGTTTATGAAATAATATTCAACAGGCTGGGAACCTAATCCAGATTCTCAAAAGACTGTGTAGTCCCAGAGAAGGTGGAGAGCAGATGGGGAAGAACCGGGGGGAAGGAACAAAAAAAGGTGTAGCAGATGGCTTTCTTTTCTCTCTGTATATTTTGGCTAACGTGAGTGTATGGGATTTCGCAGGGAACTAAAGTCTTTGCAACAATACACCAGCATGTCATTTTCATTAAAAATCCAATTTTCTCATTTGATATATATTTTTTCGCGCAGATTTCGCACAATAGATCAAAATCTGGCTCGCCATTACTCATAATAATTTGAACATAAATTATGCAGATAGTAGTAAATGAGAACTATATACATTTTTTCGCAGTGAACAATGAGCAATCCACGTATGCACGAGATATACAACTTGTTTTTTTCCCTTTACCACCACCAGCCACACAAACGCCACCAGCATTGCCAACTGTTGTACACACGTCGTCGTGGAGGAGCAGAAATGAGAGTCTCCTTGTTCTTCATCTTGGACAATAATCTTGTTTTGGGACACTGGCGATACTATAAAAATTTATACTCGTATTATTTATCCAGAGAGATGCCACCGTGCTCTCCGTGTCCATCTCTCTATCTCTCTGCGTGTGGGGCGAAACAAAAAGCGAGGACCCATACCAAACCAAACCTCTTGGCCCGTGACTTTTACTGACCAGACGATTGGAGAAGCACCAACAGCGATGAAAATTTTGTCATTCCATTCTTCTCATTATGCAACAACAACATCAATAAAACCGTATCTCTGTACAGATAAACAATACCAGAAGTTGGTAGCCCAAATTATATGATACCCAGAGGCTATAACAAGAAAGGATCAGAGAGAGAGAGAAAAAGCCCAGATCCTCTTCAAGAACAATGTGTAGCATTTTCAGTAGCATGCCCCAAAGAAAATTGACCTCGTTCATCCAAAGGTGAAGAAGCACCATTATCATCATCTTACACAGAGCCAAGGGTATATCTGCTTGTCTGAACTTTAGTCTTGTTGATCTCTCGCTCTCCATCTCTCTGGAAAAGCTCAATTTCGTCGAGATAGAAAAAAAGCGAGTTTCCCCATCAAACGCATATGGCAGCAAGGGGAACCCATACAGATTGCAACAATGCCTTCTCGAGGAATTGTTGCTTTTTTTGCCATCTGCCCTTTTTCCACCTTTTTCGGCTCTTTTTCTCTCGCACTTCGTCTCAGGTTAATCAAAGAAAAACCAATAGGTTTCACAAAAAAAAACATTTCTTCTTCTTCTTCTGGAAGACGTACAGAGAAAAAAAGAGAATGGAGAAGAAGAAACACTTCTTTTTCTCACGGATAAGACACGAATCATCTTTGACAAGGATAACGCTTAATTTTAAAAAAAAAAGATCAAACAATAACAGCTGGACCCTATTCGTACCTTTTTTTTGAGAGGAAAAAGTGACTTTTTTACTTGTTTTAATTGGACATGGACTCGAGAGATCTTCTTCTTGGAACAACGTGAGATATAGAAAAAAAGGGGTTGGCTCCCATCACAAACGAATTAACACTGACAGATCATTATAACAATGTGATTTTTCTAGGGGAGAACAGGGGCAGCATTTTAAAAGTATTAGTTTGTAGTAGCATCTCAAGTACCTCAAAGAACCAGGTATAATTTCCTTTTCGCAATTTGCGAAAAATGCCCACCATTTAATAATGAAATGAAAAGGGTTTTTAAAACTCTCTTGCCCACGAAACCCTATTGAATTACACTCGCCAAAAATTGCCCTGTGCACACACAAAGTGTAATTCCCCTTGGTCAATATTCATCGCACGTGTGATTAGCTCATCAAAACAATGCGTTCACATTGTACATCTCATCATCCCTGGTGGTGGTGGTTGAGGTACAAAATCTCTCATCTCTACAAAGTATGTGAGCCTAATTGCAACAGAAGAATCGTTTTTCTCCCTCAAAATCTCACCCCTTTTTTATTATGCTAATACTTTCCGGAATTTCAGGTAAGGGGAAACTAGTAGAATTTTTCCCTTTTATTATTTTCCAATAAAACTCAATCATCATCATAATCCGATACCTTTCTCAGAGTCTATGAATACCTGAGCAGTTTTCTCGATACCTTTTTTCAGAGAAAAAGCATGTAATAAAGAAAGGATTCCAAACAACTCACGATCATGTTTGCACCAACACGACGATATAGCATCTCTTCTTGATCGCACACACCCCGACACAGCACTAGATATGTATATATGCAAAAGTTGTTATCTAGTAGTACCCACACACACACACACACTAACTGTCATTGAGGAATCACGACTTTTCTACAAAAAAAATTAACCCAAAAATATGTGTGCAATGCAGCCCCTTTTTCCTACCAGTGTGTGAATCGTGTTTCTAAATTCTACATTTAATTCTAATAAAAATAAGCAGCCCTACATTCCAATCAAATGACTAATAAAGCGTAATCTGTTTAAATAACTTAATCGCCTTTAATTACACAGGGCATATGCATCCGTTTTTGGCAAAAAAAAGCTCCTTAACCTTAATAGTGCTCTCGCGCGCGCTAGTTAATCTTTTGGGGATCTCAGATCTCCCAGGTCACCTCTAAAAAAACTCATGGTATATCTGTGAACCCATTCAAGCCTCAAGTCAGAACGACTTTGAACAGCTAGGAAATCGTCATTATAGAGTATGTAGTTGTGCTCCTTTTATCCCGTTGGCTTTTATGGACGTTATTTCTTCTTNTTCTTCTAAACTCTGCGAGTCTACCATCTAGCCCAACTCTCAGAGATAACTCTCTTAAACATGACTTTTTCATTTAGATCGTAAACTCGAAAATATTAATTTTCAAATGAGCACTGCTCTCATCTAAAAATAAAAAGGCTCTCGAAATAAAACGACTTCCTGACAAAAAAAAATCAACGACTTATCTGACACACACGCATTTATAAATATATTCGCCACTCAAAATTCATGTAATTTTTTTCCCAAGAGACACTCTCTCATTTTGGAAGAAGAGGACGACGAAAAGCCCAGGTACCGAAACTCTCTCGAGAAAAAAATTCCCTTTACTTTTTTTTATTACTTTCTCAGCCCGAAAAAAAATATGCAAACTGAAGTAGCGACACACTACATATTATACAGTATCATCAAGAAACCACATCCTCTCTCTCTCTGAAAACGGGAGAATGAAGCGATGATAACAACAATGACTGTTAAGATGATGATGATGACGGTTCAATGAACACGTATCAGTTTTTCTCGAAAAAAAATTATATTATTGTGCTCTGCTCTTTCTCATCTGCACTAAAAAAAGCAATATTTTTCTTAACGATGCGCTATATTCATACGAATTAAGTGGGATGAAAAAAAGAACGACGAAAATAAAACGGTCCACGAGATGCTACATACGTTTTTCTTGCAGAGAGAAAAGTACAATTGCTCCACCATCACCACCGCCCTTTCCCTATATAAAATAAATACGCTTTTTGCGCCATTAAATACAGCTTACACGGTTGTGTACAAATTTAATTTGGAAAAAATACTCTTGCATCTGTACGTAGATTTGATCCGTCTTGCACTTTTGTGTGCAGTGCAATTAATATCATAACCATTTTCATTCATTCCTCTCTCTCTGAGCCAGAAGAAGAGCCCGACTTTTTCTCAGTCAAAAATAATACCAAAAACTGATGCTTTAAACAGAGAAAAGGGAAGGAATAAGGAATTGCGAGAGACCCGAACAGGTACATGCCATTCAGCATGCACACATCATTTTTTAATCACCTCTCTCTCTCTCCTTCAGAGAGCAAGATGCAAAAAGGGCTGCATGGTTTTGAAAAAATGATCACCGGTTCCTTTCCTCATCATCATCTCTTGCTGCTACTACCCAAAAGCGTGGCACTTTTTCCCTAAATAATATCTAAAATGGTGATGGTGGTGGTGGTGCTCAAAATAAATTCTTTCTGCTCAATTGTTGTGTGGTGCACACACAACTGTTGCTTTAAGCAAAGTGCACATTTTGTATTATTTTGGCCCGTATATATATATAAAAGTGGAAATAATAAAAAGCCCAGAAGAAGTTGAAGATGGTGCTTTGTGTGTCCACCAGACCATGAATCAATATACGTGAACGCATCATCATTATTATTATTACGAGAGAGACTCTGCCTCGTTCACTTTTTTTTTCAGTTAAAACCCCGAAAATATACATGTACGAGTATAAAATGATGAATGAATGAAAATAAAGACTGTGCTGCATTCCTATCTTTTAGAGAAGAAATTGATTGCAATAAGGCTCATCATTTCATCTCTAAGCTTGGCATGCAGACTCCTTCTTGATATATAAATTAGATCCCGTCGGGACGTTACAATCTGATTTTGAAGCATTCTCTCTCTCTCTCTGGATAATGATGAATTGATATGTAACTGATCCGTGAATTTTTCATTCATCTGAAACTAAACTACTCAATTTTTTATATAATGAGAATGCTCAATGTGCTCAAGCGCTCAATGACGATGACGACGACGACAAGTCTTTTTTTTTTTTGCGGTGGTGGGCTTTAACGTACGAGGACCTCACAAAGAACACATGGATCATGATTTTTAGATGGTGATCACGGTGGTGATGGTGGTGGTGGTGTGGTGCCATCATCATCATCATCGGATCATCACTTGTCTGAACAGTTGAGCAGATTCTCACAGAGGTTTGCAGCAATAAAGATGCCGGCTTTTTTTTAAAGAACCGATTCGAAGCGGTGAATTTTTCGGTGAAGGAGAAAAAGTGAAAACCACAAAATGTGTTCTTCTGAAAGGAGCCCATCGTATACTACATGCCTCTCTCTGTTCGTTCCCTCTTTGCGAAAAAAAGTGATTATCTAGATATAGTTTTGAGATGTGAGGGGGTGAGCCGTACACAATACTCTCATTATATTGTAAAACTTATATATGGACCTCTTTCTCCTTTTTTGCCGGCAAAGCACAAAAACGAAATCAATGAATGAACGCAATTAATAAAAAAAGATGTGTGTGCAGCAGCAGTGGCAGCAGAGAGCAGTTTATTTCCAAAAAAACCTTCTTGCTCAGAGCACGGTTCATTGCGCTTCGTTTCCTCTTCTTTTAATTTTCCCCCATGATTATGCATCTGTGGATGATAATGTGCGTACACATATGAACTTTGAACAGCTCTGACTCATTCAAATTTCGGACGGTAATCTAAATTTTGAGAGGTTTTTTAATAAAAGTGCTCACAAGACGCACATTACTACGCAAAACGGAGCAGATGGGGCGGTGGTGGTATTGCACTAGAGAAAACCTCAGACTTTATATGACAAGAGCCCTACCGGGGATTCGCACTTATTAAAATATATATGTTCAACCGCAATTTCCATTAAATCCGAGAAAACCCTGAATCTAGGAAGGAAAAGGGGTACCTCCGAGCCTACTTTTAATAGTAAAAATCCAAAACTCAAACAACGCGTGTGTAAAATGATTATTGGATCATAAATGGTTTTTTAATAAAAGTGCTCACAAGACGCACATTACTACGCAAAACGGAGCAGATGGGGTGGTGGTATTGCACTAGAGAAAAGCTCAGACTTTATATGACAAGAGCCCTACCGGGGATTCGCATTATTAAAATATATGCTCAACCGCAATTTCCATTAAATCCGAGAAAACCCTGAATCTAGGAAGGAAAAGGGGTACCTCTGAGCCTACTTTTAATAGTAAAAATCCAAAACTCAAACAACGCGTGTGTGTAAAATGATTATTGGATCATAAAATTACTTCCGGGAATATTACAGTTTGGACGAGAGCCCTTGACGCATTATCCCATTTTGGCCCGTGCCACCATCATCTCCCCAGTGTACCCGCCGCGCACAATGCGCCACATCAAAATAAATGTACCCTGTCTGTCAACCACCGAGAAAAACGGCAACAAATGCAATTTTCATCGAGAATTAAACACTCGTGTTTAGACAGAAGAGGGGTTATTTTATATTTCTCTCTAGCTTCAGCCCACCAAATGGCTCTATTTATCAATCGACTTTTGATAAGACGCAGAGGAATCGCCACAAAACATGTACAGAAAAAAAAGTTATCGCGAGCTGCTATAAATATGTGTATCCAGCAGTCCCGCCACGAATACATTTCCCTTTTCCTCCCTCCCATTCCCATTTCCTTCCATCTAGATTACAAGAGAAAGAGTCCCGAAGGAATCCAGTTTACATTGACGTTGTTGATGCCCACAACTCGAGAAACAAATGGGCATTTTTATTATTATTATCAGCAGCTTCAACCGTTCTCTTATATTCTTTTGACATTTACTCATTACCTCCCCCATTCTAGAGGGAGTCGTACTATTATCCCGATTCACAGAATTAGCATTAAAACAGAGTTGTGGTTTACCGAGCAATCAAGCCAATAAAAGTGCACGCATATCGCACCGAGTATAAAGCGGACAGAGCAGCGAGAGAGAGATAAGATAGTGGGTTCATTAGAAAACTCCACATTTTATTTGCATAAATCAAATCAATAATGAGCAACCCAATAAAAAGACGCATTTTAGATTAGCCCTCGAAAATAAAAAGCTCCGTGTCGATCAACCCCGCTTGCCTGTCAATCATCATACACAAAAAACATGATGCTCGACGACGACGACGACGACGATGATGATGATGGCCAGGACAGATATGCACACACACACAGGAAATCTGGGTCAACCACACAAACATATTTATTGATAAGCGTTTCTCTCTCTCTCTCTCGCTCGTTTTACAACTCATCAATCTCGTCCAATTTGGTCAGAAATCACCGCCAAAAAAAAGCCTCCATAAATACATCATGAGACCACAACCATCAAAATATTTTATACATAATGGAAATCCGATACATGCTGGTGATATTCTGGTGACTTGGAATACCGTCAAACTGAACATCCGCAAAAAAACGGTTCCACCACCACCACCACCACCGCAACGTACAAACAAACACTTGCGCGCCACATTGGACATTGGTGGTAGTGTGGTCCACCAGCACCATCATAAATGAGTATTTAATTTTGCATGAGGCAGCCGCATGTGTATATGCTTCACCACCACTTTCCTCTCTCTGTCTCTCATCTCAACGTATGGTTGATATCATCAAGTACATAAATTAATAGCGAAAAAAGACCAGGAAAATGTGTAATAAAAGCCCCCACCATCCGCTTCCCCGCGAGAACAAGCCACCAGGTTAATAAGCCAAAGAGTGTGTGTGCGTAGAGTGAGAGCGAGTGGCACGCGACAAGGGATCACCGAGGCACATGGCCCAGAACCCAATCAAGGAAGCCACGCAACCCATTTAAAACCCCGAACAACATGCGTCATTTCCCAAATCAGCATATGCGGAGGAATTGGAGCATCAGCGCAACAGCTTGCACTCATCATCATCTTCGTCGATACGTCAATACACTTAAGCAATCTCCTTTTAATAAACATTTGGCAGGAGGACATTTAAAAATGCAACTGGTGGTGAAACAAATGCGAGAGAAAACAATCCTTCAGATTCAAAGAGAGAGAAAGACAAATACCCATGCACATATGGAACAGATTGAACTCGCCACCCGGTTCAATTCTATAATAATAATCTTTCAAGGCTGTAAAGCTGGCTTGACCTCAAGAGTATGTACGAGTATGGGACACAGGAGCAATTGTTGTGAAAGAGACCCTCTCTAACTCTGACTGAGCAAAAATAAAGAGAGAAAAGGGAAACTTGATGATCTCTGAGCTTGTTAATAAACATTTGGCAGGAGGACATTTAAAAATGCAACTGGTGGTGAAACAAATGCGAGAGAAAACAATCCTTCAGATTCTGAGAGAGAAAGACAAATACCCATGCACATATGGAACAGATTGAACTCGCCACCCGGTTCAATTCTATAATAATAATGTGTGGAAAAAAAATCTTTCAAGGCTGTAAGCCTGGCTTGACCTCAAGAGTATGCATGGGTATGGGACACAGGAGCAATTGTTGTGAAAGAGACCCTCTCTAACTCTGACTGAGCAAAAATAAAGAGAGAAAAGGGAAACTTGATGATCTCTGAGCTTGATGATGGCACGGGCCAAAAACAGGGAAAAAAATCTGTCAAAGAGGATGTGTGTGTACAGTTATGCGAGGAGAAGAGGGCTTTTGGGAACAAATCCTACGTGCATTATGGGATTTTGTTGAAGGAGAAAAAGGACGGTTCTCCTCAAGTCCCTTTTCCTTGCTGACACATCTGCAGAATTCACGGTATACACACACATCAAATAAAGCTGGAAAACATCTGCCACTGCAGCTCTTTATCAAGGGATTTTGAATGGAGAAAACGATACTCTCTGCTGCTGCTGCTGCTGATCAAGAAGGGACCCTCTCTGACTGACTCTCTCTCTCTGATCTGTTGCACCTCAAACTCTCTCGTTGGCCCTGCATACATATGCCGTACACCTTTATACATACTTAAGGTCTCTCATACAAAATCCAGATGCGCTTTAAAAGGTGAAACTGAAAAAAAATTGATCAACAAGAGAGTAGAGAGAGCATCTGCTAAAGCTCAAAAAGAAACTCAAAATATGCTTGTTGCTTTTTCTCCACAATCTCTACAAAGTGCAGTCGGGTTGCAGTTGTTGCACTACTACCATCCCTCCACAAAGATAGATTAGATGGATGTAATGCAGAGAGATACATGGATCATGTTTTTTTAGCTTCTGCTGCTGCTGCTGCTCCTCCTGATAATAATTATTATATGCAATATAATTGCGTAGACTTTACATAACACCATTTTCCACCGCCGCGCGTCTGGAAGATACTGGAAAAAAAGTGGGTACGATGACTGTTGGTAAGTACATACCTATACATATATATTCGTGATGCTTTTTTTAGACTGGGCATATGCAGAGAGTTTAAAAAAAGGAAATGAGCCTCTTTTCTCTCTCCCTGTCTACTACCATGACCCATCCACCATTTTCTCTAGAGCAACAACAGCAGCACCCACAGTTGCATAACAATAAATGTTATTGATATTAGCTTTTTTTATATAATATCCTTGTATGATTGACACTTTTATCTCTCAATAATCCAATCTACAAAAAAAGGTGCTCTCATTATTAAACACATTTCCAAAAAAAGTTCCCTTGAGCAATGAGAGAGAGCCCTGCAGTGGTATAGAGTTTCAACAGGCAGTTGTGGCATCGCCCCATCCTGGAAAATGGAGAAGCGTGCCAAGAAGTTGTACATCTGGCTCGTACTACTACTACTACTACTATTATTTTGATCTCTT
>JAHZMY010001538.1:0-10437 GCA_027743915.1 Seira sanloemensis | reverse complement strand
CCTGGCGGCGGCGGCTGCTGCTGCTGCTGTGAATGGTGGTGATCAGGAGGTACATAATACTGGTGCTGAGCTTGTTGTTGCATAGTTTGAGAAATGACTGATGATGATGAGCTAGGATATTGTTGTGGATGATCAGGTATGACTTTAGGTTTTGGGTATACAATTACATTCTGCTGCATTGAAGCAGGCCCGCGACCGTGCTGATGATGATACAATTCTGGGCTCAGGGCTGGTGGTGACTGATGATGGTTCGGGGGAACAACAGTCGAAGCGGATGAAGAGGCTTTCACAATGATGTTCCTTCCCCCATGAGAGAATTGGCCTTGACTACTGCCTGCGAGAGGGACGTGAACCGTGACAGGCAATGATGAATGAGAGTGCACATATTCTAAAGAGTTTGGAGAAGCTACGCTACTGCTACCCACCGCCTTTGGGGCTTTTGGACTCGGACTCATAATGATCTTTCGATCGGCTCCCACCGACGACGTCGTGGAAGCGCTGACAATCACCGATTTTGTGTTCGATGTGGCTGATGCTGGCTTGGGCTGGGTCGCAGAGGCTGATGCTGATGCTGCTGCCGCCGCCGCCGGCACATTCTTCGCCGCCTTCTTTCCCCGAGGAGCTGCCGGGGACTTTATGATGGTTCGAGGCTTGTTATTGTTGTTAGCACCATCATGTTGCTGTGCAACGCCCAGTTCGCCCGCTACAGCTACCTCAGTCGCCACAAGAAGGGGGATGGGCGTCTTCTTGGAATTTTTCCGCTTCTTTGTCGGCGGCTCTCCGGGTTGAGTTGAGGAGGAGGAGGAGGATGACGGTTCGCCCCCACTAGGTCCAGGTTGCCCCGTGGCACCCGGTTTCAAAGGATTGTTCACGTCTCCGTTCACAAAACAGTATTTGTGCACATTCTTCACATGCTTTCGCCGGTTGGAACGATCTCGAAATTTTTTCCCACATATTTCACACAAATAGGGGAGTTCGTTGGAGTGGAGGAGCATATGATTCTTGAGACTTTCCTTATAAATAAACGATTTTGCACAGAGTTCACATGTATACTTTCTATCCCTAGTGTGAGTCCGTAAATGTGCTTTGAGATTATTTTTGAATAAAAATCCTCGATCACAGTGTTCGCATTTGAAGCTTCCTTGGTTCTTGTCTTTGGAGTTATCACCAGCCTCAGCAGCAGCAACGCCACCGCTGTTCTCTCCAGGACTTGACGTGGAGTTGCTGTGCGGGGCAAGGGTTCCATGAACTTGGTGAGCACCACCCAGACTCCCAGGAAGGTTGTCTTTGCTATTGTTATTATTATTCATTTTCTCAGCCTCTTCAGGATGCTTTCTCCTATACAAATAGCTCCACACCCTTGGTAAAATGAGGTCTTCCGTCAATATATACTTAATATGTGATATTGTATGGGTATATTATATGAATGTTATTCCGTAACCCGGAATTGCTCACTTGATATGATAGCGGAGGTTGACGCGCTTCGAAAACCCGCTCGTACAAAACTCACAGGGAAACTTTTTCGGATTCTCCGTGTGAGTTCTGGTGTGGCTACGGAGATTCGCTTTTGTGCTGAATTTCATGCCACATTTTCCACAGTCGTGAGTTTTCTCCTGGGGTCGATGAGACACTTGGTGACAATCTAAGCTATCCCTGAAAATCATATTAAAAAGTTCATCATCAGTCATCATCAGAAACTAGAGACCGTAAAATATTTTGATGCAAGAAACTGTTTACTTGTTATTCGACTTTAGAAGTTCAGTGCGTACTTTTGCATAAATACAAAATATGAAAGATATGTTTTGAAACATATTTTTTCTTCATTTTTCAGCAAATGAGGAGGCAATTGTGAAAGAAATCTTTTATCCATAAGCACAAGCAGATAAGGTAATGATAATGCAATGGTTTTCTTCCACACGACACGAGGAAAACACCTACAGCGCTGTTCATCTCTCGTCTAGGTGTTAGTTTCAATTAGAAAAGTTACATTGTTGCTTTCCATCATTACAAATGGGTGAAACATGCAACGGAAACTGCTTAACAGCATATCATATTCATTTAACACAGCTCCTCACTTTGCACGTGTAAAAGACTCGGTCGTAAAACCTTTAACATTTTTCATTTCATCTCGTCTTACACGTGTGCTCGAGCTTGTACACTTTGTACAGCACAATTTTGCTCAGGTGTAAGGGTGTTGGTGGTGGTAAGAGAGTAAGCAGATTTCATTGAAGGTAAATTTATAAAGCATATAAAAATTCTTGTCTATGCAGTGAGAAAACATGTATTTCATTCTTGTTCACAGGCAAGGAACGATTTTTATGCTTTATATAAAATCAAGACGGTGACGTCATTCGATTGGCTAGTCTTCTCAACGAATAAAAAATCAAACACACATTTTTAAAAAAATACGATTGAGTTCAAAATTAGCCATCATATCATTATTTCAAATTAATGTGATTGAATTCAAGTCGAGCCCAATTTAGAAGTGCATAGCCACAACCAGAGAGGCGGTGCTAATTTGAATTACTCCCATTTTTAATCAATGCAGATTAGGCAAAAATAAATTATTTGTATCAAGTTATTGTAATTTTTCCCATATTTATAAACCAAAAAAACCAGACTAAAACCTGATGGTAGCGAGAGGAAGTTAGGAATGAATGTTAGTCAGAGCGATACTATTTTCACCAATGTGGAACAAGTATCAGTGGAAATTCTCTTTTACAAAATTTCAAATTGCTTTGGCACCGACTGCCAAAGAGCAAAATGATGATGATTTTCTCTTGTGAGATCATTCTATAATGATGATGATGATGGGAGGCTGATGAGGATTTCAAAGTAGTAAAGAGCACGAAACAATCACAGAAAGCAATTTTTGTACAAAGGCCCTTTCTTGTTATAAATCAATCTGTGTGAAACTGATTTTCATTCTTGGTTAACTCTAATCAAAATCAAATCTGAAATACGAAATTTGCAATAAATCATTGAATCTGGCCGGCTGATTGATTGAAACAACTTAACCTCAGCTAAAAAGGAAATTATTATTAACTTACGAGATCTCTTTTCCAACTCCAAATTATTATCCCTCTTTTCAGCCCACAATTTCATGCATTCCATTCCGTTGCATAAAATACGAAACATTATTGACCGTAAAAATGTACAAAGCGTAGTAATAAAACAGTCAGATTTTGCTGAAGAAGGAAGAAGAAGAGAAAGAAAATTGTTTCTACTTTTGAACAAATCTTATCCACTTTTTTGGCTTTTAAAAATATCTTAACACACGTATCCAATACGTGCTTGTCTGGCTTTGCGGAATGGAAAATTTTCAACTTTTTTTTCTCTTACACTTTGTTTCTCACTCGTCCGTTCACTTTTTTGTCAGATGGGCAGAGAGATGAAGTTTTGAGACCAATATCTACGCAGACACTTGTTCCTCTCACAGCCACACACATTTTTTTTCGTATGCTTTTTTTTACCAACGTGATCCAATAATGAGATTATCAAAAAGTCAATCAACGCCGTATTTTAATTTCTGTAGGTCAGTCAAAGTGCCCATCATAAGGTCAGAGACGGGAAAATGCGCGCTGACACTTTACAAATTTTGATGGCACGAAAAAATTTTTTTTAAAAAATGATACGTGAGCATGATGCGTTATCGAGCACACGGTTTATTATACTCACTTGACATTTTTTTTATTTTCCTCTTCTTTCTTGTGCCGAGCGGCAGGAGTGATGATGATGAGATACTGAGATGATGCACAAATGGCCAGGAAAAATTCCATTTGGACATTAGTTCTCGTGTCATCATCATTCCACCGTTACGTGACTATTACGCAATGATATAAGGAATATTTATTGACTCCAGCTCCAAAATATTTGGCTTGTCAACATAACGCGACTTTCCACACTTTACTATTTTTTTCATTATCCTCACACAATTTGTTGGTGCTTTCTAGTCAGTAAAAGTTGTTATTGTTCCACAAACAACTTTCAGTGAGTGCAAAAGACCAAAGAATATTTAAAAGGCAAAAATGTTCCATTTCCCAAATATCACTGCCACTGATACTGATGTGAAGCTTAGAGGAGTGTGCATGTGTCTTTTCTGCATGGCAATAAGTATCATTGCAAAAGACCAAAGAATATTTAAAAGGCAAAAATGTTCCATTTCCCAAATATCACTGCCACTGATACTGATGTGAAGCTTAGAGGAGTGTGCATGTGTCTTTTCTGCATGGCAATCAGTATCATATAAAAACTTGACTTCCTTCTTGAGCCAAATCTCTCAAGTTTTCAGAAAAGCATTATTCATCGTAAAAACGGTGATGATGATGCATCCACCATTACGCATTGCATCAAAAGCTAAATTAGTTACGGTGCAAATGTAAACAAGACACACACAAGCTCTTCTTTTTTATTATTAGCTTTTTCCATAATGGTTATAAACGTGAGCTGCTGAAAATAATGAATGCGAATGCTTGCAGTAAATATGAGCTATTGATATAGATTATGATTATTCGCCCTCACAATAATGATATCCATGAAGCTTGTTTATTAACACAGAGAGAGAGAGAGAGAGAGAGAGAGAGTTGGCGCTTTGCTTCATTTTTTATCTGCTTTGGTGATATATGCGCTAGTGTGATGAGATGAGATTGTAACAATGAGAAATCCCCAAACTCCACAATTTTGCAATGAGGAGCTAATAATAACGCACATCTAGCTGAAAGAGACTCTTCTGGTTCGCTGACAAAGAACTTGTCGAGATGACTCATATTTTCAAGTGAAGCAACAACGGGAGTAAGAGAGCAATAGCAGCGGCGTCTGCAGGCAACCCACTTACTTGAAAAGCCATTCAATTGAAATGCTTACTACATGTATGCACATTTGCATTGGTCTTTGGGTGACGCATGCGCTTAAATCCATTCGCAGCTTCACATGCACGAGCAATGACTTCATATACGCAACAATAAAATTACATTTTCTATTGTTATCAGCTTGCAACGGCCATGTAGTTGACCATGGGTATTTACCAGATGATTCATCTTAATTATTCACCCACTCTGAGGCAGGTTGATAAATTGTAATTAAAAATAATATGTTTTGTGCGATTATCACTGACAGGGAAAGAATCTTATTAGAAGAGTAAAGTTTGATTAACGTCATCAACTCAGTTGAAGGAGGCAAAAATCCGATTGAAAGAAAAAAAAGGAATTAAAAAATCTTAACATTTGATTCAATCTCTAAATTTAGGTATCACTATTATCCTTTTCATCGCACCGTAAAAAAATGCATGCCTGGGCTGGCTGGCCATTCCCAGTCTTGGCAGGCTGAATGTAATTACACGCTTAAAAATACAGGTATCATTCAAGATTCAAGATATAAAATTAGTTGATGAATTGGATATTGGAAAATCAGAGCAGACGATATGACGCAAAGGGAGAAAATGGAGTGGATGAAAAGAAGAAAAAAACAGCACACCTGTGTGCATCTCAACTCCAATGACATTTTGCCAAGAATAATCTACGTCTCAGTTTTTTTGTTATGCCATCACACCATCGGCAAGAGTAACGACGGATGGACTGATCTGACTGGTTATCTGTATCGGCTATTTTGTTGAAGCAGAAGAGCACACATTAACATAGAAATACCAAAGGCATATCGAAGAAAATAAAATATTTCCAATATTTTTACAGGTGAATAGTTGATGCATAGCAAGCTAAAAGCCATATTATATGTATGTTATGTGTGTAGATGATCTCAAGAATAAAACAAAGTCTGTTTCTTTCATGAGATTGGTGTGGCATGCGTGTAGGCATCATCTCAATCCATTCATCCAATCCAAGAAATACACTGATCCAATATGTATGTATTACAACTAATAATTGAGCTCATCATTATTAGGATTAAGCAGAATGGAATATTTATTTTTTACTCTTGTTTTTTTTTCTCTGATAAAACTTCACTGCTCGACACGAGCCGTTCCCAGTTCTGAGAAATGTGAGCGGAGCGAAAACAAAAATATAAATCTGTAAAATAATGATATTGCATGAAAGTGCTCGTGTATAAATGCCGTTGCGTCATCAGTAGCAGCATATCACTCTCCAATCTAAGTATTATCATATTACAAAAAACAATTTTTTTGCTGCAAAAGATTTATACAACACTCATTTACAGTTTATATAATAGTACTGTTATGCGTATTTCTCGCTCCACTTTTTTACAGCAAAAGTGAAGAAGAGGGAGATACCAACACGTAAAGAATTCTCTTTTTAATTATTGAAGTAGATTTTTAAAAAATTCTATCGTCTCCTTCAACCCAGCAAAAAAGAATCTCCTGCTGCAGCCCTTTCATTTGACCACACACACACATAAATTTCACGAATGGCTATATCCTCAGGAAACTAGTGCTGCCGATGAGATTTTATAGTTCAAGAACTGAATGAGCGTCAAGCTTGAGAAAGAAGGCAAGGGTGGCGCATGAATCCCATAAATTCAACTTTCTGATTCTTCTTCAATGAATTTGATGCGTCTAGAATATAGAATATTTGAAATTAAAATGCAGCTTCCGATTCAAGGGAACCTTATCAACAGTAAAAATCATAATGGCAATGCTTAGATGATCAAAGATAACTGGGAAACATGATAAGCTCATTTCTTCTCGCACATCAATATTTATGGCAGACGATATGCATGCATTATTCATCATTGTACTAATTCAATAAATTACAATGAATTTCAATGAATTTCAAAATCGAATACGTTTGGGGAAAATAATGCAAAAAAATAATCTTTTCCAGCTTGCAACAATTACATCTTCCACGTATTTAACTTGTAATTATTTGCAGTTGATAATTTGAAATAATATCCAACGAAAAGTAGTAGCATTTTAAATTACGATGCCAAAGTTTTACCAATGAAAACTGAAAATGCAGTTATGTAACGTATGTTTAAGACCAATAAACATATATTCAAAAGTTTGTATTTACAAGAATCTAATGGTTTTACAATGAGTAAACTAATGAATGAATGCCAACTAATTTTTAGAAAAAAATGAATGAATGAAACAAACTGCAGTAATTACTATATCAGTATTAGTATCATTGCATAGGTATTGAGAACAAGACAATGGCTGCGCTGTAAAAACGAAAATTAATACATACATACATTGTACATACTCAGAGAGAGAGAGATAGAGAACAATGAAAGAGTTTATTCCCTCTTGTGAAAAGAAGCTTGTTTAGGATCAGTATGGGTTGGTCAATTGATTTCAACGCTCTGAATGCTGGGAAATCCCACTCTGCCAAACCCATCATCAACATAAAATAGTGCTCTTATGGGGATGAACGAGACTTTCGAGTTGGCGGTGGTTCATGATGATGATCACGATGACGTTATGCTTCCTTACACTTTCAAGAAACCGGATGCTGTCATAGGCAGCCAACAGAGAGTTCAGAGGAAAATAATGCTCAAAAGCACAAATAATTCTCATGACACGACCAAGATTACGTTTATGATGAGGATTCTTAAGAGTGGTAATTGACATGCTGTTGGGACAAGTTCCTCCGTGCGCTCATGCCTCATACCATATTAATTCTTCTTTTTCTCCTCATTACCATGATACGCATTCTTTAGGAACTTGGAGGAAAAATTCCTCTGCTCATGAAGAGAATGAGGCTTGAACCATCATTGCTCTCAAGTATTTTCTAATTATTGCTATAGGATGGCAAAAGTGATCGCTCCACCTATATTAAGCTTAATTAAGCTACCCCATAAAACCAAAGACTTGTATATTTTTGCTAATTGTTTCAATTCTGGCCCTCATCTACTATAAAGTTCATGGAAGTGAATTGGCCCTGCCAATTGTCGCATTTGTAGCTGATTACTAATTCAACTGTGCACATCTTTTTAAAATTCATAATACGAGTGAGAATAAGACGATAAGATTTTCGTGCGTATCATGTGTAAATATGTTCATTTTTCTTCCTTCGAATTGAATAGTGTACAACACATGCCATTAACACGATTCTAGTCGAAAAATGCCAAATAAATTATCACTCAGCTAATTCGCTTAGGAAAGATGTTTAGAAATTCATTGCAGAGGAAAGTCATTTTTGCAACAACCGTATTTTCAATATAGGGATCACGCANCAGCTAATTCGCTTAGGAAAGATGTTTAGAAATTCATTGCAGAGGAAAGTCATTTTTGCAACAACCGTATTTTCAATATAGGGATCACGCAAATATTTAAAAATCATTTTGTATTTACTAATATTCACTTGATGCAAACTTTTTCTAAGTGACTTGGCTCCCAACTTTTATTTTACTCGCTTGAATTTCCATTTTATAATTGATAATCTTCATTTTTTGTCTTCTCGTTAGTTTTTTGCCTCATCCACTTTCTGGCACTGGGTTTTCAAAAAAAAATAATCTGTTAATAATGGACTCATGGTGTTATAATGACATTCATTACGGCATATTGCACCATTTATTTCTACATGCGAAAAAAAGAGAATGAATCATTATGTGGGAGAGAAAAAAGTGTCATGCGACCCCTCAACCATTTTATTTTATGATGGAATGTGCATTATTATTACGGTTATTGTTTCGTACAAGAGATTAAATCCTCCTTTTCTTTCGCACTGCTCCATGCATGAGTTTCATGAAGGCAGTATCAAAGAAAATATCTATTTCGTCTCCTAAAATGGCTCATTTAATTCAGTTTGCACGGTTAATGTGCTTTTCCACTCTTTGCATATAATTGCGCTTAAAGAGAAAGAACAAGCGGAACGAAAATTCAGTGTTCATAACCGTGCAAACCGTCTATAAGAACCTGACTTTTATGTTTTCAAAAATCCCTTAAGCAAAACCAAAATTTTATTTGTTTCATGCACTTTTTTTTAATCAAAGACGTAGTCAATTTGGTTGCTATTAAGTTACTCGTTATTAATTATATAGTAAGTGATAAAACTTCTGGATAAGAATGAATAAGAAGAATTCGCAAAGAATTTCAAACTGAAAAAAGTAACAAGTAAACAAGTAATTAGATGGATCGCTTTTAAAATCTTGCTTATTTCTGCCGCGACCTAACCGAATTTGCAAAATGTGAAGCCATATAATTATATTTCACAAATCCCCCTTTCATTTATTGTTATGCTTTTGATATTCTACATATGCTTTGAAAATAAAAAAGCGCATTTCCTCATCATTCGAGCTATGTATTTACAAAAAAGTAATGATGTATGAAAAAAGTCACGTACAGCAAAGATGAATTTCAAACAATGCACAATTCAAAAGTGAGTAGAATGAAATATCTTCTTTTGAAATTTTAATTTAGTTTAAAAAGGGTTTAGGTTTTGCTGAAGCTGTCAACTCAAGAGCAAAAAAATATAATTGATGCAATAGGGCAATGTTAATGATCGATCTTAACTTGAAATAATATTTTTTGTCACCGTTAAAAAAGTAGTAGGTCTACTTATGCATGTGTTCCATTACATGTGTTGAAATTCAAAATACGTACCACACTCACTCATCATTAGCTCATAGTTTTTTTTACTGCCAAGTCGATTTCGAAGAGCAGCTACAAAATATTAGAGCCGAGTTATCGTCAGCAAGTTTGCAATTTCTCGCCTGTTTTGTGATAGCAAAGATGATAAAAGGCTTATGATGAAGGAATGTGATTATAATAATGACAAGCAAACAAAAAACCAAGCTACACGTGAAACATGATCGGTTCATTGATGATGGAAGAGCATTCAGGCATTTTATACGTGATTTAGGTTCAGCATTAAATAAAAGCCGATTTTCAAAAGTTCATACATTTCAAATTACGTTAATGATCCTCCGCAGTGGCTTTTGATTACTAGTGGAGAGCATAGATACAGCCGCATGTGCAATATTATTTTGAATCCTGACAAATTGGTCGTTAAACACAAAGTCAGAACTTGAAGAAATGAGGTCAATTCAAAAGAGCATAATTAAAAGCAGAAACGCGTGCGCAAGGCGTCAACATTAGAGATTACTTTTAATTTTAATATAACCTTTTATATGCTACTGCAGATGATACTATTTCATCTTGCGTAATTATAATCCGAATCGTATGTGTGGTTATGCATCTTTTGGAGCTGATATTTTAATGGTGGTAGCTAATAATGGTGATGCTGATATTTTATTTTTCACATATTCGATACAATTTCCCACACTTCAGCATAACCTAATAAACTGGAACTGTGGTATTTAAACTCTGTAACTTTAGCTACTGTTTCGTAATTAAAAAATGTATTAAAAGTTAGATATTTTTCAGTATTCAAGAGTATTATGAACCAAACATAATGTGTAGCACCTATAAAGATTTAAACTACAAAGCAAACAACGGATCAATTGCTTCCTACACATCTTTTTATTAAGCTGAATGGATTGTATAGATATTCCCATGGCATATATTCA
>JAHZMY010001536.1:0-12178 GCA_027743915.1 Seira sanloemensis | reverse complement strand
GCTTTGTGAACTTTATCGAGGCTAAAAAATTACAAGAACATACATATAGCAATGAATTAGTGAACTATCCTATTTCTGTCGATGTATAAATACATCAATGTAGCATCATTAGGTAATAGCACGTTGTAAGATACATGGTGCTCATTCGCGACACGACACGCTTGTGTCATGCCATGTAATTCTGTGAGTATCTTGAAAGGGTGGAAAATCTCGTCTAAACAATTCACATCGAAGGCACTGCTCAATTCCCTCTGAGATTCTTCAAGGAATATGGATATGGTTACTAGTAATTTGACGATTATATACCAGCATTTTGACTGCTGCTCATTTCAAATGAGGAGAGGGAATGAAGCGCGCTTTATTAGATGTTCGAGTAGCTGAAGCCCTTCCATTCCTGAGCTGTGCAGAGCACATATACCTACCAATGCACTACCTGTTTCTGAGAGCGACATGCAAGTGAGAAGTCTGAGCAGTCTGAAACGTAACAAATTCTTTTAACTCCGCTCATCAGCAGAAGAAAATGCCTCTGCAACCTGCAACTTTTTGCATAGAGCGTGAATGATAAGGGCAAAAACGCTTTTGTGTTACCTGTCCGCTTGAAAGCCTTTTTGCTGTTGGTGTGGGAAGCAAAAGAGTAAGTCAGGCAGCAGGTTACTTTTCGTTATTCATATAGAATTAGCCTATATTAGATATAGTGAGCTTTTGAGAAATATTGTCATTCCTCGCTCAGATCTCTTCTTGGAGGCTGGGACGCTCGATCCTCCTTTCTAAAATGTAATTTCTGCTTGTTGCACAATCTGCGCTTTTCATGTGCTCCGTCTTTGTGTAGGGAACATGTGCGATTTCAAATGTAATTGCCTACAGCCAAAAAGTGTGTAAGTGAATGGGGCTCTCCATCTTTTGTTGAAGGTAATCCAAAAGTGGTGGTCTCGTGGAGGGAAGAGATATTGGATCCATTCAGGTAAAATATAATATGTATACAAATATTATAATGTGTATTGCGTAGGCCGATATATTATATTTTGCTCTGGTATGGCCTGTAGGGATAAAGGCTGTGAAACGTCCTTTACTGTCGATCTCTTTCGTCGTCATCAACCCAACATCACTCCATTGCCCATCACTTTCAGCCTGCACTTTGCGTAAGGTACATGTGCCATTCCTCACTTGAATCTCAAGAAATATCGAAGGGAAAAAATAGCCTTGTGATTGTGAAAAAAACGGTCTACACGACACAGTGGAGTTTTGTGTGGCTATGTGCTGGTGAAGCAACAGTTGTTTTTTTGTGCAAAAGACCTTGCGTTTATGCACACACTCGTCAAGCGAAATCACCCCTTTTTAAAAGGCGAAAGGGGATAAAGCTTACAAAAAAGGAGTGAGCGACACACCATCCTACAGAGCTCAATATAGGTGGATTCGAAGGATTCCTTTCTTATCTCAAAGGATATTGTGAATATTATACCGAGTGATTTGGAATCAAAATATCTCTAACACAAAGATTGACATTGTGAACCAAATTCAATCCTCTCTCACTCTTGGAGGGAGGGGAGCTTTTGTCCCGATCTAAAATATGGATAAGAAATAAAAAAAGTTCTGGAAGTAACATTGAATCCATAGGATCAATACCCGAATTACCTAAAAAAAATCCTAGGAAAGATGCATCAGCACCGGTAAGTCATTTCGTTGAAAAAAACTGTATGTAGCAGAAATTTTCCCATGCATTTCCGTAATCAGATGCACGACGATGATACACATGCGTAAAGTGTACAAACATCCCATCTCACTTGACATATGTAGTCAAACTCACGCGTAATGATGCATTCAAAAGAATTACTTGCCTCCAATTATATTCTTCCTTTTGCATGCATAATTCGGTACGAAATAAGCTTTAAATTATATAGGCCCAGAAGAGCTGGTATTTCCCTCTCCTACGATGAACGATAAAACATGTACGAATTTATCATGAGCATCGATGGCTTTACAGCTCAAGGGCGTTTATGCATTTCCCTATACATAGTTCAACAGCTAGAAAAAAGCGATACAGGATAATATTAGTTAGTACATATTTCCCTGAAGCCATCTCTCGCAACTCGACTTGTTTCCAGCGAAGATGAAGAAGCATGAGTGGTTTTTCTTAATCTATTCAAAGAAGATAACTCATGTGCACTTTTTGCCTCATCTTGTGCTCCGCACGAAAAAATTAATGTTGCTCATGTTCCATTACATTATCTTTGTGAAAAGCTGGTTTCAAAGTTTTCGGTATGCGTGTATGATTTATGTTTATGCGTAAGCTCTTCATTACGGAACATTTAAAAGAGCAATGCAGCGAGAGAGCAATGTCGTGAAATCTTGAGGAATCATAAAACTTATCATCGTCATGATTTCTTGAAAAGTGGTAACAGCGCGTACACACAAAAAAACGTTTTTTTAGGAGAACAACTATTTTCACAGAAGTAACTGGTTAAAAGAAGCAGAATGCGCGATTCAATAGGAGCTTTTAAAAAAGAGAGACTGTCGCTGGCTTGGATGAACTTCTCAAAAGGATTACATAAATTTTGTTTCTTTTTTCTCATTTTCAAAAAGATTCACGGAGAACATGATTTTTTCATTATGGTGATTATTATGCAGAGGGCTTCCTTCACACCTCTGTATTATTTCTTGCTCGGACGCAATTTCCGCATTTTCTACGAAATCTGTTGATTCAAAGATATAATTCGGTTTTTGGATCCCTATACTTCGCTGCAGTCATTATATTATACAGCTGAATTTCCGCCCTTAATTGTGACTTATGAGAGGTTGGGCACGTCATCAGCGTGACACATGATGGACTTTTTCATGCCACTTCCACAAGACAACGAGAGAAAATGAGATGTTACACTGTGCACCTCAACCGAGGTACCTATAAATTGCAACGTATGACAAGAACTAATGTAAAACTTGAGGGATTTCAAAAAAGAATTCTTTTTTCCCGATTTTGAAGGAAAAATATGTATTGCTCACTACGGGGATTGTTGCCGGATTGTCATTTCATGTGAATATGAACACAGTCCTGTTATTTCAGATGTACCAGGATAATGAATAAAGTTGCACATTCTTATCTAATCTCATACCTTTTATCATTTTTTGAAACAAAAGCAGGGAGCTATGCAGAGCAGAAATGAAGAATCATTTGCATATTCCCTCATTTTTTTACAGTAATGAAAAGAGTATTTTTTTCCCTTCTTATGTCATATGATTTAGAAGGCGTGTAGTAAGGGAAATAATGGAAATGAAACTGGTAGTTAAGTCTGTAGCGGTGTTCTGTTCTGGGGCTCAAAATCTTACAATAATGATATGGATCGTAATAATAATAATGAAATATTTTCCCTTCTGTTCTAAAGTTGAATGTACCTAAGCAAACTACGGCGGAGGCATTGTCAGCTACGCAAAAACTCAAGCTTGAGGAAGGCTCCGAGAGAGAATTGTCTTAGGTAAAAACTTATTTGTGAGTAAGCAATTGCGAAGCGCGTGTGAATTTCATGGCACTTTTAGTCCTTTTCATGAGGTTTTTATTAGCTAGCAAGAAATACATTATCGTTTATTATATGGTCGTGAAATTGCATGCCTAATAAACCAGTAGAATTTTTTCAGTTTTTTGCAAAAAAAAGAACGATCGAGTGCTTTAAAGCCATCCGATCCGCCTTTCATGATTCCCAATATAGCAAAGTTGCATTATAAACCTTGAATTGTTGAATTGAGCCTTTCCTTCTCTAAGAATCCAAGTCAAGGTAATGCCGTACATTCAAATATATCGAAGTTATAGTGCATTTGTATTCCTCCACAGAAACAAAGCATTGTATATTGGTACAAATATATGCATATACAGACGGGCGAAGCAGCATTGTCACTATCGAATTGCATAAAAAGTAGCGTGGTCGTAATATATCAAAGGGAAAGAAAAATTACTGTTAAGTCATTCCTTTTCTACGATGTCGCATACACACAAAATGGTAATTCCATTAACGCAAGTAGAGAAAAAAACACTTTTTGAGATAAGCTGATTTAAGTGGATACAGAGGGTGACTTGATTTGAGCGTACTTTTTATGTACCAGTATTTATATGAAAATAGTGAAGAAAAGGCAATCAAGAGGTAAGCAGGAAGACACAGTTATGTGTAGCCTCCCTTCTTAATTCGAATCTTGACAAGTAAGCCCCTACTAGCCTCGCTTTTTCTCTCGCTGCACACGCAGTGACGCAGGCATTTGTAGCAATCAGTCAGTTAGTCTTTTCTTCTGCAATTACTCTTCTTCATTTCATTTGCTACCTGTCGTGTAATTCGGCAATCATCCGAATTGAGTGGGATAATGGGAGAATATAAAGAAACTTCGACGAGAGATTCCTATACCTGAAGGGGGAATCTCTCGTTGAGGACGATGATGAGCGCAGCACTTTTTATTATGTAAGATGCGTCTGACCGAATAAAGGCAGGAAAAGATGGTTTGATGATGCGCCATCATTCCAATTCAATTGTATAATGTGCCATTAAATTTGCTCTGCATTGTTAGGAGCAATACAGGCCATTGTGAGGGGTAAAGGGATGTTGATGAAGTGGAAGAGTAAGTTGTGCCTAGTCTAGTACCACACTCACCGATTTATTACTCAAGAAATTGGTAATTGCACGCACCAAAAACTGGTGCCGTACATACACCATGTACCCGCAATCTCAATTGATGCACTTTATCTAGCCCCATAGCGTATCAGCTTGTTCGGGATCATCACCAGTAAAACAATATATTTCTAATGTTTATGCGTAGCTATCCAGCTGGGAAGTGAAATAAAGCGGGATGGTTTTTCCGTCGTAGACGGATTATATCAAAATTCCATTCTTCATAGATGTCATCTTCCATTTCATAATCAACAGGAAGTCTCAAGCTCCCCATAAGTGTATGGTAGATATATCAGTAGAAATCCTGAGGAAAAATCTTGTTTCGAGGAAATACATTGTTTTGTGAAAAAATTTCAATTTTCATGTGTAAAACAATGCTGTGTTTAATAACTGTAATTCGTAGATTTGATGTTTTTGCCTCATGTGCAGTCATCATTGTAAAAGTGGCCAGGGGATAGATAGTTTTTTCTTCTAATGTGTCTTTTAAAGTCTTGCTCAACGTTTTGAATTTGTTCAATAAACCCAACAGCAACAAAAATCTCGTCAAGTCACTGAGGCTGTTTCAAAGGCTATTGCAAAAAAATGGTTCACACAAGAAGGAAGAAACAGGAAAATAATGTGGATTTCATTTGGCAAAGTTGGATGAAATGGGAGTGAGCGAATCACAAGTTGTTTGGAGGATATCCGTTGCTCCCTGTAATATAATAGTAGTCTTTGGTATGTGCGCGAGGCGTCCCTTCGAACGTGATGGAATAATAAATGTGTAATGATTTAATGATGACGCGCGACTTCATTTCATTCCTGAGTCTATGTATTTTCCTAGAGTGAGGATTTCATTGCACGTACGCCAAAAGCAAATATTGCGAGGTTGTGATATCAAGTTTTAAATTTTTATAGGGAATAAATGTCATGGTTGGTTTAACATGGATTCAGCTTTAAAAAATATAATACACTATGTAACACTAGAATGGGTTGATATTTCAAAATTTTGTGAGACTTTTTATGCAAAAAATGAATGTGACGACAAAATTATTAGTAGTCGGCAAAAAAGAATCCTTTAGACATTTGTGGGCTTTGCCACGAACCAAGAAATGAAACATTCAAACAATTATACGATTGATTGTTGATCAGCGCTTCTTTCTTGTTTTTGACTAGAGTTGAGTAAGATTTAGCTTTGCAATGAAAATCCTAATTAGCATAAGTAAAGCAGCCATCAATTTGGAAAAACCTCGTTCCAAATTCATGTTTGAAACAATAGAAGTTTACCCCTTCTAAAATTCTCATATGTCAATTCAAATAGTAATTTTATGCGTTTAATAAATTATGATTATGTGACTGTTCTTACATAAACAAATGAATTTGCAAACAATTTGCTTTTTAATACCGTCCCATGTCTCATGCTTTGTATTTGTACCTGAGTTTTGCAACGATATTTAGGTTTGATATGAGATAAATATGATTCGCTTCAGATTCTTGACATTTTTGTCTCAGATACGTATCTCTGATAATCATAATAATATTGTCGTGATTACTTCACCAGTACTTCCCCGTCGTGGGGCAATGATTCGGTTAATATATCTTGAGAAAAATCTGCAGTCATCATTTTGCTTCATCAAGCACATATGCTTCAACGAATCGTTATGATCAAGCAAATTTAGGCGTAATAAATCCATAGCACAATAATTTTCTTTGCCTTAAATAGCATAGTCAATTGAATACCATACATGTATATTCTTATTTTTGACAACGATGCCCTGAAGTCGCCTCCCTCCAAAGGAAACAATACACAACAGTTCAAAATAAAAGTCCTTAGTTTAGCGGCTAGTTTCGGATCAAAAACATCAAAAATGGTACTTGCTTGCTACTTTCACTTCTATCAAACATAATTACGCACATAAAAGGTGATCGGGGAGAGTTGCAGTGATGATATGGAAGAAACTTTGTTGTTACCTTTGAGCAAGCAATCAAATCTTTTATTTTGGCTCAACCAAAGTCACCTTCTATAAAAGTACGGAATTCCGTAAAAAATTTAAAGAAATGGCAAGGTGTATTGGACTTTGAAGATTTTGCGTAGACGCAAGGAAGTTACTTGCGACAGGATTACGTTGAACTTCCTCCACACGGGTTCAGCAATCAACGTCTGTATGGTAATTGTCCTTTCATCAGTTGCGGCAGACGGCACAACAATCATTGTCTCTCCTCGTTTGCTTCAATGATGATGATCCCGCAGATACCTTATTTAAAAAGGATTTTTGGGCTGGGATGTAATGCGTCGATGTACACTTGCTGCATACAAAAAACGGCAATCTTCCGTGAAAACCTTTAAGAAAATCAAGAAACTCTGAGAAAAGGGAGGAAATGTAAAATTACCACGAATTTTTTCATCGTCAGTGTCGTATTACCCCTAAAAATAAAAGCAAGTGAATCTTGCAAAGAATCATCATGAGATAATGTCATTGCCAAGTTCTTTTGTAAATTAAGGAGACCTTTGGATACCCCACACAAGTCTCCGTTACGAAGCGATAACAGAGAAAATTACTTGTCACAAAGTGATGTGATGACCAGGCTCAGCCATGTCTCCAAGGTCTTGCTCCGAAAATAAATTCTTCCCTTTATCTTTTTATCTCCAACTTTTTGTTTCATTTCATCAACCTCTTGGATACCAAATAAGATTGCAATTTCATTGCTGCCTCTTGGTTTTCTCAAATTACTTTGTTGATCTTAAGCAGGGTCACTTACCGACTATGGGAAAAANTTTGTTTCATTTCATCAACCTCTTGGATACCAAATAAGATTGCAATTTCATTGCTGCCTCTTGGTTTTCTCAAATTACTTTGTTGATCTTAAGCAGGGTCACTTACCGACTATGGGAAAAATTGTTTCGCCTTGACTTTTTATTGCACTTTCCCTTGATTGGTTGAAAGTTGAAACCTTTCGTCGTAATGTGAGTTCAACTGAAAATCTTCTGTTGGGTACACTGTACAAACGATTTAATTACACTAGTCAACATGTAAATAAATCACATAATACGTATACAAAAAATCTAGAGTTTGAAATGAGAATGGACCTAGACTGAAATCTGTTCGTTAAAGGGAACCTAAAGGTCATTTTGAATCTGGAGTAAAACAATGAGCCTAATAAATGTCTTTTTTGAGTCATTTCATCTCTTATTAAATTTGCTCATTTAGTATCCAATTTGTTGGCCTTGACGAGCCACTGAATATTTTTAATGTCGGACCTACAATTTTTCACATTCAAGGGAACAAATGATAAACATAATGAAACTACAAATGCACAGTTGAACTTTGTTTAATATGAACCTCAGTACTAAGATATGTCGGCTCTTTGCATCTTCTAAAACTCTCAACTTCGGACCACCGTTAAGCAGATATTTCCTTACGTAGCCTCTGCAATTTATTTTAATGTATGGTCGTTCCCTTGATCTAACTTTGAGATGAGACATTCAATTTTCGTTTTTTACGTAAAAAATCTGTGAAAAGGAGTAAACAGGGCCAACTCTCCGTCGTCTTTTTTTTGCTAATTTAGAATGAGAAATAATGTGAACCAATAAGCCGTCGTCAAAAATGGAAGAAAAGAAATGTTTCTCTTTTTTGGCAAAAGTTCCTTCATTGTTTCCATTATAAAATTAGGAGGAATCACAAAGTTCTAAAGATAGCTGTAATGTTTGTTTTCTCTTTTGTCTTTGCTGGATTCATAGCACACATAAGCTTTTGTTAGAGGTTAAAGCCCTAAACTTCTAAAGATAGCTGTAATGTTTGTTTTCTCTTTTGTCTTTGCTGGATTCATAGCACACATAAGCTTTTGTTAGAGGTTAAAGCCCTTGAATTACTCACGGAAGACAGTCGACAACAAGAACTTGTCTCCACTCATTTCTTACTCAAGCAGCGTCTTTTGCCTATCATATCTTCATCATTTAATATCGCTTGAAGACATTCTCTTTTCTCCAAAAAAAATCGGATTTTTTCTTCATATTGCCTAAATCCAATTTATAAGGTGTAATGCTTCTATCTGAAAGAGGACAATGAATAATTTCATCATCTCATTTTCCACCCTCATTCTGCTAATTATAATAATGTCAGCCATTTTCTCCAAAGAAAGAAACCTGAATACATAATTTCCGTATGATGTTGTCTTTTGAGCCCGTCACACATTCCTTTGAAATGAATTTTGCTGATTTCACGCTCATTTGACGATTTGCCTTGTACAATGAAGTAAATTATGTAGGCGGTGTGGCTCCGTCGTAGAATCATTCTCGCTTTCAATTTCTCTGTTTTCCTCAACTTTTTCTAGTAGAAAAACATCAGTTTTTTTCCTTAGTTGACAGAAGGAGGAGAAATGTGTATATTATTTGCATACGAGTACTTTTTACATATTATATATTGTCTCCAATTTCATTGGGAGAGACAAAAATAGCGCATGAGAAGAATGGGGAGTAGTGCCTTGAAATTATAAGTAAGTACCCAATTTTCCACTTTAATGTGAAGCAATTTTTGTAAGCGGAATCGTTTACCAAGAACAATGCAGTAGAAGATGTAAAAGGTTGTGAGATTGTGTATTTAAGGGGAAGAGAAGACCTTGCCAAACATTAAAACAGCAGACAAATTTTTGCTTTCATAAATCTACAGAAAAAATATGTACACACGAGGTAAGGCATTATTATTAAAATGGCTGCAAAAAGGGAAATGCTTAACCTTGTACTTTCTTTACTGGAGTATGTGACAAAGAACTACTTTCAGCGGAGGAAATGCTGATTCGAAATTTTTCCCTCCAAAGAGTGAATACTTAAGTGACAGATGAATAGATCTTGTTCCACTTTCCTTTATAAGCATCTCTCTCCCCATAAACACCACTTTAATACTCTCAGAGACAAAAGTTACACTATTTTTTTACCAGATGAAAAATGAAAATTTATGCGTAATAAGTCATTCCAGAGCGTAATACGGGTGTAGGGTACAAGCTTCAAATAAAATAAATCATTGTAAAAAAATAAATGCAATGCATAATAGAATTTCCCTTCAGTGAATTGCTGCGTTAACAAAGAGAAAACGGTTGGATATTTAAAACTGAGAAAATAAGCCACGGTCACATCGTTTTTAGGGGAGAGACTACGAATATAAAATATTGTGTCAGAAAAGTAGTTTATTTGTGAAAGTGGCGGGTGCCAAAAATATCGCTGTTCAATCTGCATATTATACAGATGCCGTATTTACCCAAATACGCTAAGAAGACATGTAGGCATAATAGCGCATTACTTATGGCTGATTTATTTAATATTTAAATGTCTAGTCGAATGTCGATCGCCAATCTCACGCACTTTTTTTAATGCAAACATATTGAGGACAAAAAATGTATGAGGCAATGTACAGTTCATTATGGTGCATTGTTGAAGTATCGTCCTGATCCTTCCATTGTCTCCCTTTGAATTGTACACAATTTTTAAAGTCAGGTTAACGAATGTGTATGTAGGTATGTATCTGTGTGTTTAATGGTGAAGGTACGTGTATGATGACACAAGTGTAATCTAGGATAATGTGATTCTAAAGTTGTTTTTTCATGATATAACGACATTTAGAGAACGCACACGCTTCACACTTGCACTACATAAGGTTACATAAAATACCTTCTGTGAAATAGGCTACACGTAGTCATCTCTATAAGCATTGTGAAGTGAGCGAGAGCAATCAAAATGGGAAGTGTGTTGTGCTCTGCAGAAAAAACGGCGACTTTTTTGTTCTCATCAAATCACCGGGACTTCTACAATAAAGATTAGAGCAAGTGCATAGGAATATGTATATTTTTTGTTACATCATCAGAATAAAACCACTAACTGCATGAATGAGTAAAATCGCGAAGGAACGTTTTAAAATGCGAGTGTCAGTTATGTAGTTCATTACGTGGATTTGATGCACGTATTTAACTCGGCTCTTACTGTTATTCATTGTTTTTCCCTCGATATTTTTTGTGACTCACTTCCTTTTGAAATTATCACTTGTGTTATAGCGTGTAATAGAGGAGAGAAGGAAGATAAAAAATCTCATTTTTATTTATTTCTTCACACGCCCTAGGCCCACAAAAAGTGCGAATGAATGATAAAACAAAACGCTACCAAATAATGAGTAGAGATTCGGGGGGAAGCTAGGGACGGGGATGATGATGAGAGCAGTCTGCGGTCTGTAGGAACATAACCGAATAGCTATTTTTATTTAGACGAGGGCTAATTGAATGTTGTGTTGTGTACGGTGCCTCGCTCGCAGATTATTTATTTTTTTGGATAGATTTTTACCCCAAACAAAACTGGATTGCGAAATCGCGTTACGCCAACGAGCACACAGATTCACAATCTTATTGCAGAAACGTTGCTCATGCTTGGCATACTTTTCATTTTCATTTTTTGAGAGGAGCACAATAGCACGCCGCGTGATGAGTGAATGCAGTAGAAGCTTTGGTCAGAATTATTATGCAATGGGCGAATTGATACGACTGCGTGAATGAGTAAGTGTATGGTTGGTTGGTGACTATGCAGATAAGCGTATAAAGAATCCAATGTCACGAAAATTCATAATTTTTGTAAGAAACTGTCCCATTACAACTTAATGCTAATCTCAGTAGGTGCAAATCGATTAAAAATCCCACAGGAAATCTGAGCTAAGCTAAGGGCATTTAGAGGTTGACACAGCAATCACAGCTTTCTTGTAGAAAATGTTGAGTTAATAAAAAGATCCATTTTGTGGTAAGTAGGTATGTACGTAGCAAGGAAGGCTCGAGCTCTTGGATTGACGACAGATTTCTAGGGTACACGATGCGTGGGTGACGCTCATGATGACGATGATCTTCAAACTCATATTGTCCTCCTCCCCACTTATGAGTACACATTTCCCGATAAAATATGGCAGCGTGTGCTTCACTCCCTCTACGCAAGTCGGAAAGTTTCAAATGAATGTATCCACACCTCGTCGTGTGCTGTGATTGCCAACTCGCTGGGCTTTTTAAAACGGGAGCGTTTTCGAAAATCAATCATAGGCCGCACAGTCTCTGGGAAGTCATTAATTTCCACACATTATTAATAACACATGTTCCGTCTCGTACATGGAAAAAACCACTGATCATATATCAGCGTAAGAGGCGGGTGACACTCTCCACATCAACAAAACTCGGCAAAGTATAAATATTTTGGATGACGAGAGTGGAGAGCTCGTACATATTAATGATCAAGGTATAGCTGAGGAAATGGCTCGTTATACGACTGGGAAATTGAGTATGGCATAATAAATAGGTAGGAGAGAAGGCCAAGAGAAATCTCAAAGTTGAAAATTCTGCGTTGGCTTTGAACAAGTCAAGAGATTATCATCATCGTGCTGCTTTAGCCGACGATGGTGAAAACGTCCACTGAACTGCCTACGTCAGTACATGAGAAAGCATGAAAATGTGTTGCAGCGTTTAAAATCAGTGCAGGCAGATTTGATATCGGAATAAAAACCTTGTAAGTTGCACGGTTGACATTTAAAAAAGAGAGT
>JAHZMY010001535.1:0-16020 GCA_027743915.1 Seira sanloemensis | reverse complement strand
ATTTGTTATGTCGATGTCGAGTGAATGTTGCTGTGTACTGATTTTTGTATAAAAATTGTGATGGGGTATTTTGATACTGCATTGGCACAGGCATTGGCCTAATCTAACTAGATTTTATGATGGAGCTCCCGAAAAATGTAGGTTGTGTGTTGTGATGCAAAAAACTGACTTGAGAAGGGCCGTAATAATAACATTTGTATTATAACGACTCTGGCTTGCAAAAATGTAATAATATGAATGACACTAACAATTACGTATTATATGGCATTCCTTGCAAACCTTTGCTACTCAATTTTACGAGGATTTTTTTCTTGTGTGAAAACTGTCCGACTTGTTGAAGTCGCCTTGAGTTCATCTAATCTATTTTTATTATTCACGGTGTAAATATTCATTTCGGCGGAAATAACCGATAAAATTATGTTTAGGGTAGTAGTTGACCAAGTTGTGGTGTACAGAATCTTAATTTTATTTTAAGACGTGAAGGAATCGCAAATGATTTCTTGACATTACATTTATGTTTTAAGCAAAATACTGAAACTATATTACTTCTGCGATGAAAACAGTTGAAACTATATAATTATTATGACTAAAAATGAAGATGAAAATGAATAAACGTATCAGTATTGATGTTGAAACACTATCAAGACTAGTTTGTACCATGTAAATTGAATGACTAATTATTGTATTTACACATAGTTAGTTTTTTCAGGACTTATTTTATTTTTCATTTGGTGCAGTAGGTACATTTTGTTCAGATTCGACACGGTGAACATGCGTAGCATTACATTAAAATTACTTTTTGATTATTTCGAACACAGCAGTATAAAGCACAAGGCATTGATTCTTTGATTAACAATAAATGCAATAACAATACACATATCTAGTGGAAGTTTTATGTTACAGTCACAGGCTATTTTAGAGACGAAACAGCAAATGAACATTTTGTCATCTCAATTGACTTCGATCTTTTTCTTGAACCCGTTAATACAATAAGGTTAACCACTTAATATGCTTTTTTATAGGTCTGGTAACTTGTTTCAGGAAGCTTGTTCGGAAGTCATAAATCCATTGGCAATCCATACAATTCGAAGACCGGAACATACATACCGGATTCATACTACCACTCCCACATCCCCCAAAATGTTAGACAGACGATTCAGATGGTCATCAAGTGATTGCGCTTTGAAGCCAGGTTTACTCTTAAATAACAACTTTAGCGCGCTCATGTATTCAAGGTCTTTGAACTGAGGCCCCTTTTCCAAAATTGCATCGACGAGTTCCTAAATTATCCATAATTTAAAATCATGAGTCATTTATTACGAAAGTACAGAAGCTCTTCTGTAAGTATAAAAATGCTTACATCCGGAGTCAATGTGAAGAGTTCATAGTATTGTCTCGCGTGGTCCATAGCATGCTCTGGCTGATTTGTAATATCACAAAGGGTTCGTTGAATTGCATAAATATTCCGACACATTTTCTTCACTCCGTTGTCATTAATGCGCTGAATGTGCTCAGCACCGCCAATTAAGATTGTCGAAATGAGTTGGCCAAGCCCTTGGAAGATGTACTAAAAACACATATTAAGACAGCAGAGTTATAACTTTTGGAATCAATAAAGGAAAAAAAGTGTGTAAAAGATGTAAAGTTACCATCTTTTTAATTGGATGTAATGATGTACTCAGAACATATTCGATGTTGGAAAGATCTTTATTTAGCTGCACCACTTCACCATCAGCATTTTGGCTGTCCACGTTTGGAGAAAACTCCCCACGCTGGGACATTGGAAGCAAGTAGAAAAAGCAATGTACTCTTATCTCCAGATGAAGAACGAGTAGGCAAATATCCGCCAGCTCTTGGAAATGACCTCCTAGAACAAGAACCTTTCGAGCCACATCCCGAAGACCAGACTCATTGTCAGGGTTAGAGTAGAAACTGTTTGCAACTTCTTTAACCACCTCGGCAAACCATTCCTGTCATTTAAATCCAATAATCAAAATATTCAGCGAACTATCAAATCGTGTAAGAATTTCTCCCACAATACACCAAATTTCAAACAACAACTCACCATACTTTCCTGGAGGTGTGCCAATTGTTCGAGCTGCTTGACATCAGAGAGTATTTCGTGTCTCATTACTGTTTTTCCATTGAATATTCCATTCAATAAGTCGGATTCCCTAAGGTTCTGAGTCCTCACGTCCTCTGGACTTTCATCCATGCTTTCAGTGAGCTTCTTCTCCTTTGCTTTTTGAAGCTTTGTCCAATTTGGAAGTGATTTGAGGAGCCTCTCAATGTCTTCATCTTTCACCCATGTTGCTGATATAACGCCTACAAATAATATTTGGTATTGAACAACGATGTGGATGAAAACAAAAGCAAATTAACCAAAAACTTTTACCAAAATTTAAATTTCTGACCTTTGTCTTCCGTATCTGGCTGTACAACTCCGGCGTAAGCGTTTTGACATGTTTCTTTATATGATATCAGCAATGACTCCAAAATCCGTAGCAATTGCTCGCTATGCGAAGGCAGATCTTTTGACAGAGGAATCACTTCCTGAACGCTGCGACCAATTTGAACCACGCTCTAAAAAAGAATAAGATAAAAGTATATTTTGCTGCATTGGATTTCATTATTTCAACGAAAATGTCAAACAAACCTGCAGTAACGGTCGAGAACATTTTAAAGTTTTTGCTTCTTCTGCCGATATAACATCTCTCCAGCAGTCCGAATTTTTACGGGCAAGTTCCACAGCATCCGATATTTCTTTATACAGTTGTTGAACTGAAGTGAGAAGAGGAGATATATTTAATGGGATTGGTCCATATTCAATCCATAGTAAAGTAAGAAATATTACCAAAAACTCGATTTATTATGTTGGCCATGAATATTCGAAGCTCTGACTTCTTTCTGCATAGTGAGTAAACAAAAAAGTTAATGCTAGTTTACATACAGAAAAGTGAATGAAGATTGGAGTAAAAATGGTAAACTGTACCCATTGGTAGCTTGCTCGATTTCGGTAACAAATTTCTTGCACCGGGTTATAAACCGTTACAATATTTCGTGGATTTGGCTTGCAAACTAAAAATCTATTTCTGTCAATATTACTTCTGTCAGTGGAATCCTGAAAAAGAAAAAATCCCCAGATTTAAAACTGTTAATGAATTAGCAATCAGTTTTCGATTTAGTTTGCAAACCTGGCTGGCGACGTATTCGTTGATATTCAATCCATGCAATGAATATTCAAACTTGAACAATGGCGTCCGTTTTGGTCTGTACCAGTATAAAAATTAGAATTAATTTATACTTTACGAACTTAAATGTGAATTTCTATACTAATAAATTTATTCAACTGCACCTTGAAGGCCTTTTCCTTACGAAAAAGCTATTAATGTCGTTGCAGGAAGAATCCCGCGAAGGACTAATACTGCTTGAGTGGTCCGATTTTGAATCGCTCAGGTCAAAATATATTTTCAGTGTAGATTGCAACTGTAAGTAAACAATGCAATAAAAATTGGTTAATAAATAATCGATTTGATAAATTAAACTATACGCCAAAGCCAAGCCAAACAACAAAAAAACTGGTGACGTACCACAGATTGAATTCTTGACCAAACGAAGTCTTCATCGTAGAATAATTTAACTTTACTGTTGGAGCGATTGTGACCAATAGCTTTACTCATAGCTGATATAATTTCTACATGTGTCTTCACAATCCACCGAAACTGGGAAAATAGTAGCTGTGAAATAAAATAAAGTCAATGGTTAGAGTACAAAAACCAATTACAAATTGTGAAGAAAAAATGCACAAAATAAATCACACAGTAGTATTATGTGTCTTACCTTTAAAAGTTCAGAATAACAAACAAGCGTCAGTAACATTAATACCGTTTGAATCACCAAACTCTATCACTTGCTGTGAGGCACTATTTACTAGACCCAAAAGTTTTTCTTCCATTTGATTTTTCAAGTCCTGTAAAAGTTTACGGATTTTTATAAATATATCTATATAATGTAATGTAATTACGCAAAGCTCCAAAAAATGTAATCACTTTTGAAAATTACTTCAGAAAATCTCGGCACTTCTTTGAGCAACACCATACAATTCACCACCATTGTGATAAATGCCTCCAACTCATGAACCTCGCCAGGTTTAACATAGCCACTGAAAAAAGGGAAATTCAATTTAATCTGTTCTAATGGAAAATAGTACATGATTCAGTTAATGGTACATGATTATGCTTACTTTGCCAACCCAGTAGTTCCAAAGTCCAAAAACACTTTCCTGGCTTTGATATGAGCACCTCTATTACGCCCCGAACTCAACCGATCTGAACTTGAGCGTTGAAAGGGATTGAAAACTCCAGAGCCTTGACGTTTCTCAAAAGCANTTACTTTGCCAACCCAGTAGTTCCAAAGTCCAAAAACACTTTCCTGGCTTTGATATGAGCACCTCTATTACGCCCCGAACTCAACCGATCTGAACTTGAGCGTTGAAAGGGATTGAAAACTCCAGAGCCTTGACGTTTCTCGAAAGCACCAGGATTATTGAGTTTGTAATAAACTTCATTGTATAGTTCTTCCTTTAGAGTTTCGTATATTTTCTGAAGTTCAGAAAAATCAGCCATTAAAAATGCTCATTTCAAAAACCGCTAAATCAATTATTCCATTATGAAACTAAAGATAATATAATTACCTCTTTTTTCATTTTTAAGTCGAGCCTAACTTCACGCAAACCATCAATATGGTCCAAATTTTCATTCCAGCTATTGATGGAATTCATTAGAATCTCTACCGCTGGAAGATACTGCTTTTTATTCAGCAATTTGCTAAACTGATCTGAGTTGGACCTCAACCTCTCACTGCAAAGTGTAATATAATTATTATCGATTTATTACATTTATTTATTCACCCCAAATTATAAAAAGCAATGAATAATTAATTACCAATTACGTATAAATTATTTATAAACTTACATTTGCTCCAATATTCCAAGAGCGTGCTTGTGTTCTATTCCTTCCAACCACAAGCGCTCAAGTTCTTCACGCCTACAATGTAGCAGCATTTTACACTTTTGCAAATTTCCTTTCACGGCTCCTAGTTTACCTTTGGCCCCATCAATTTCTCCACATACATGAGCGAACGTCTGTAAAGTTAAGGATTTTAAAAGCACTATTTAAGCTTGTTTTCCGAAAAATTGGACAGTAAACAATACTAAGTACGTCAAAGCAAAAATACTAATCCCTACCATCATTATCGCATTCAAGGACTCTTGATGCTTTGACACAAGCGAATCCAATTTTTGATCACTGCGACGAAATTCCTTTTCCAGTTTGGTCTTCTCCCTGTCTCTATGCTCCGTTGAAGCTGACGAAGACAAACTTTTGATTACAGACATCAAAACTCCAGTCTCTTTTCCAGACTTGTTCCCACGTGGAGGTTTACTAGGAGTGCCCACGTCTGCCATTTTGACTCACGGTTTGAAGTCTGATTCTGGCAAGCGTCTGCGAAAAATAAATCCCGAATTCCAAGGCAGTGGTTGGCAACTTTGAAGACGAATAAAGCGCTGCAAAACAAAACGGTAATCACCGCTCACTTGATGGTTGGTCCTGAAAGGCTGTCATCATTTCTAACAAAATCAGAGTCAAGTTATTACTACTTATGTTAAACGTTACAAGTTTTATTACAAGTTCCTGGTAATATATATTTTTTGAAAGTTCGAATAGCGAATACCTTTTACTTTCACTTTGCAGTACTTCCAAACAAAAGTCTAGTCTGAAATCACTCCATAACATAACGATCTCTCAGTCGTGGTCACAATCACTGATTTATTATAACAAATGATAAATTTTAAAACTGGAACTGGTCACTCAAGTCATGTCCAAATGGTCCAATAATGATAAGTCATTCAGTGTTGTCCTTTATGTCACAAAACAACCTCCAAATTGACAATTATTTTAAGTAAAACATTAGCATGACCAACTTTAGAGGATGTGAATCACCGTCATAGTCATAATCACTGCGATGTAATGACGAAAGGGCAAATTTGAGAGCAATATGGGCAGTGATTCACATAAATTTACATCTGCAAGTGATCTTTCGGACATGTCATTCTGTAACCAAAACACACATGCATTGTAAATGATGCACTTTTAGAATTTTATAAACATAAACACAGTCAGATACAATCACAGTTTACAATCGGTCTGCCTGTGCGTAAATACCTACACTCGGCTAAGATAATACATGGGAGTCAACAAGAATTTATGCATTTCGCGCTGTTTCACTCATACATGACCATTACTGTTGGCTGCTTTTAGGTTTACTACAGTACGCTCTTCAACTACTTTCCCTGCATACGGCAACAAAGACCATTCCATTGTTGAACATTGAAGTTACGTATTACATTCTCAATGCGACGGTCTCATGATCATAGGATCACCATATCATAATCATAAATCTTTACAACAATTAGTCATTTGCACAAACTGTGACAATTCGTCATGTAATAAGTTTGCTTGGATAAATAAATTATAATGCAAAGGAATATGATTTATCGGTGATAATGATAGGATGATATAGTAAGCTTTCTAGTCATTTATCATTAACTAGCATTATCCTATCCATTTTAGCGTGTTTAAAAGCAACTGGTGATAAGTAATATCATGTAAGAATGACTAGGTTATATGCATACATTTCTAATTTTGCTTCTAATTCATAATAAAATAGTTTTCAGTTTCATTTCTGAAATGTGTTGTTGCATATAAAACTAAATCGTTGTTGAATGTGAAATTAAAAGTGTTGTCATATATTTCCTAATCTGTAAATCGAAGTTATTTCTCCTATAATTACATTTAAGTACATTGATATGATTTTCAGGTCTAAAGATTGCTGTTAAATTCGCATTTTATTGAATCTAACAGACGATTTTTCTGATGACACTCGTCCAATTTCGTACAAAGATGTGTATATACATTATAAATTTTGCCATTCGGAACAAGAAAGTAACGCAAATGTAACATAATTATCTATGAATTTTATAAAATAAACTATTTTGCTCTTACTGACTGCTTACAAATCTTTATTGAAGCAAGTGATTATTTATGCCCTCAAACACAGCATTAGTTTATTTTGGCACGTATGTACACTTAGATGAAGCAAATGCTTGTAGATACAGACAAATTATTCGAAGTCAACTAATAATATTACGACGCAGTCGGGTCGGGGAAACGACGAACAAGAAAAGTCTTCACCTCTCTCCGTATCAATCAATGTATTAATCGGTGGNAAGAAAAGTCTTCACCCCTCTCCGTATCAATCAATGTATTAATCGGTGGACGCCTCCTAGATTAGTACTGGCTTTCATTACTTCCTCGAAGGAGGTTCCAGACGATAAATCTGCCTGCCTCTAGCCATCGCTGCATTGTTTTCTTCTATTCAACAGTGTTCAGGTCTTTCTAATACCTGACACAAAAGTGCACTTTCTCAAGTACGATTCAGCTAGGAAGCACATTAATTTTCCTTAGCCTGGTAAATGCTCGCATACACACAACGGATAGCCACCCTTCCCTTGCAAGACAAAACGGTTTTAAGCTGCAACGTTGTAGAGTCGCCCCAAATCCAAAGAACCTGTTCTTCCTGACTTTTGACTAAACTCTATTTACCCTCTTTTTGGGCATTACAATTAGGATGAGGCTTGCTTACCTTTTTCCTCTCAAAAGCTGGATCATTGTTGCGTAACACTCGTCCTAAGCCTCGAGTTTTGTTTGTCTCGTTTAACCTGGAAGACCGTGCATGTGGATAAAAAAGCTTCTGCTATCCTCCAGTTCTTCTTGGGCTTCCTAAAGCGCATTTTGGTTAGTCTGAAAATGGGATTTTAAAAGGAAACATCGAGGGTCGATTCGGATGCTCATACCTTTGAATTAACATTTCCTCAAAGCTGTTTCCAGCATTTATACCAGAGTTTCTTTTCACTTTTTTATGGAGCAGGTAGGGTGAGAAGGAAACGACGTGAACATTTTTAGTTGGGGGAAAAGGAGAATTTTTTTAAAAGAAAAAGTCAAAGACTCAGCACAGTTCTCTCTGTAATAAAGTTTTGTGTCTGAAGAGTGCAAGTTAAACTTTTAAAGCAAAGTGTTAAGAAATTTTTAGAATAAAAAAATGATTTCTCAAGAAAGTTCCAGTGTTCACCACCAACGCCCGGCAAAATCTCTCTTTTCCATTAGAGATCTTGTCGACTGCAAAGATGAAGATAAATCTTCGAAATCAGGTTAGTAGAGTAGCACAAATTTTTAATTTGATAATCTGTTTTTCAAATTTAAATCTACCAATAAATAATTATACGTCAAATGTTAGATTTCATTAGCTTGTATTTGCGCAAATTTGCATATTTGTGGATTGTAAGGTGATAACAAAGGAATTTTAAGGTGTATTCGATTAAGATTGATTATTTCCAAATACCTGTTGCATATCTAATCGGAGGAGAGAAAAGCCTTTGAGTGACATGATCGTATTTCATCAATTTACTCAATGAGATAAAAAGCTGGCCATCTAATGAGTACTGATTGTGCAGTCATAGACAGCTTCTTTAATGGATGTCTGATTATTATTTAATTAATACTGGTGTCTGAAGACACAATTTGGGCAAGTCGCCACATTGTTGGAGCCACATCCCTTTTGTGTAGTGTGAAAAAGAGACGAGGCAATTTTCCCTGAAACAAAGGTAATTTAATGGATGAATAGTGTTGTTCTTATCTCTGAAGGTGTCATGTTCATTGATAAAGACTTAGACACAGACGGAGACCTGTTTCGTCGTGAAGGTCTTGTCGTCGTACCACTCATCACTTGTTGCATCATATTAGCTTGCAGTATGCCTATGTAGTATTTAAAAAAAAAAACATGGAACGACACATGGCTCCATTCATTGCTTTTGACTAGGAGCCAGAAAGCTGATTGTTAGCGTACTCATTTAATTATGTTAAGTACATCAAGGAGAAAAGGACATGGCCTTATTTTGGTGTTACACTTGCAACAATATGCTGTAGGCTCACGACCCGTAATAATGAGCTTTAATCAGATTTTGTAATAATGCAAACATATACCTACCTAATTTTAATCCTTTTCTGTCTCTCAACCAGAAAATTCAGAGTCACAGATTGAGCCATCGTTGCCCTGTGGGGCGACTCGAGCCATTTCCAGTGACCAGGATTGCCAAAAGCTAGATGACAATAATAACAAGGATCTTTTGAGAAAGGAGTATACGAGCGTGCCGGATGAGGATGGGTCTGCGGATGATACCTCTGAAGGGGCTCCAGACTCTGAAAATGCCTTTGATGATAATGGCCAACCTTACTTGAAGAAGCAACGAAGATATCGGACCACATTTACCAGCTATCAACTCGACGAGCTGGAAAAAGCTTTTTGCAGAACACACTACCCTGATATTTTCACTAGGTAATGCAATATACCACAATTATATTACTCTAGCATATTGCTCTTTGCTGTGGCTTGACTTGTATTGCATTAACACTTTCATTGTTTCTCCGTTTTCATTTAATAACTAATCCACTTAAGTCATGTGTCTTTTTCGGGTCAAAAAAATCGAAAGAAATGAATGAAACCTTAGTGAACCTGTCCTTCTTACGTTTTTCATGTCTTTGCAATATACCACAATTGTATTACTCTAGCATATTGCTCTTTGTTGTGGCTTGACTTGTATTGCATTAACACTTTCATTGTTTCTCAGTTTTCATTTAATAACTAATCCACTTAAGTCATGTGTCTTTTTCGGGTCAAAAAAATCGAAAGAAATGAATGAAACCTTAGTGAACCTGTCCTTCTTACGTTTTTCATGGAAAGAAGAAAAGCTGTCAAGAAAACAATATTGTTCGCAGCATGACGTCTGCAACTTAATGGATTATCAGTTGAACCTATATAACATTCTCTTTGGTAGCTGAAAGAAGAGTTCAAGTGCCCGTTTTCACAAAAAAAGAAGAGTTTTCTCGAATAAGACAGACTCACTAATTACTTTACGATTTATTTCATTTGCCATGATGTGTAAAGTAATATTCGAATATCTCTTTACTTATTTTTCAGAGAGGAGCTCGCGCTAAAAATTGGATTGACTGAGGCACGCATTCAGGTATTCAAGCTATTTCATATGTGTTTAGTTAATGGAAATATATCAATTTAATTAACTTTTTGGCTAGCCAAAAAAGCTTTAGATTGTGAGCATTTTAAGCACAACACTTGTGTATACTATGTATTTATTCTTATCTAGCGCTTGTCTTGTTTAAGTAGCATAAAATGACTCCATCATGTGTAAGCATTTGGAAATACTTTTAGACATATTTGAAAGTGGCTCGAATTTAATATCCTGTCAGGTATTCGCCTGAAGAAATGTTCTTTGCATGAAATCCATAAACAATATGCCATTCATGGCACTGTACATTTTGATGTTGAATATAAACTAGTGTAATTACCCCTAAAACCCTATAATCAAGGCGGACACCTCCCAAACCGAATTCTTACGTTTTATTTTCCATCTTACGTCAGTAATATTTAACCTTGTTCAAATTTAGGCACCACAGAGGGTGGTCTTCCTCTCCTTAACACTTGATAGAAATCCTCGTGATTGCATGCATACCTTATATTCATTCGTTGTCATACTTTTTTATCATGCATTAGCCAAACTCTGCAGATTGGAAATTAGGATTGAGGGTGTAATATCCAATTTTTGCGTGTATGCTTAAATTCCTTTAGTCATTACTGCTTTACCCTTGCGGGTATGTGTTCAGCGGGGATATGAAACCAAGATAAAACTTTGAAAGGGTAAATCAAAATCTAATTACATCAAAACCGGAAGTCGTGCGGAGGGGAATCGTTTTAGCAATTAAGCATTTAATTACTTCAAGTAATTAATCTTTCAGTATGCAAAAATCCGTTATTAAATTAAGAACTTGCTTTTTTGCTTTTTCCGTTTTCATCATTGTTAATTAATATATCTAATATGCGGAAGGTAGATAATAAGTGCCACCAGATTCCTATTATTTTATTGGTGACAAATGTGCGATTTCTTTTTCATGAGGTTATCATGTTAAGAAAAGTTGCATGAAAGCCTTTGCATTAAATACTTTGCAATAGTAATTTTACACCTTTCCAGCACGAAAGCACCTAATATGTACATTACAAGTATCAGATCAAGTATTATTACAGTCTTTTAGAAAAAATATGTATACTTATATGTACCTAATACGCCACACAAATAGCAATCTTATCCTCCTTCAAACACCAAAAATGATAATTAGAAATAACGTAATTGCCTAAATACGCTTGATTCATTAGAATTTTTTTGTAATATAAAGAATTTCGAAGTAATAAACCCAAATTACAATGCCATGTACGGAATTCGATAAGGCTAATAGCCTGTCTGCCTTTCTAAATTACTCGCTTGCGTCTGTGGACTGAAGTTTTGACTTCTAAAAATGTACTTAAGCACACTTATAAAGGTATACACAGATTAACCACTTCTACATAGTCCAATATCATAGGTATAGGATGCTTTTAGCTTTGAGAAGGGAAATTCCAGAGGCGTGGGATAAGATATTAGTTATGTTCTTCTGTCGCCATCATCCTTTCAGGTTTCATAGAAACAAACACAGTAAAACATGTATGCTCACTTTTCCTCGCCTTAATCCGTTTACTTCTACAAAAATTCTGAAGCTAAAAGCTTGAATGAATTAGGAAGAGAGTTTCTTAAGTACACCTACACCAACCATAAATAATGTTTTCATCAGAAGGCATTTTTTAATTTAAATTTTCCGGTTTTTAACGGATTTTAATTGTTCTTTTTAACGTTTTCTAACCGTTTAGGTTTGGTACCAAAACAGGAGGGCGAAATTTCGAAAAACAGAAAAAATCGGACCAGGATCTCACCCCAACCCATTTAATATGCTTCAGCATGCCAACTCATTTTCATCTTGCTCATCGCCCACCGTAGGATTACCGGCGCAAGGAATTGCTGCACACGCTCAGTTCGATACGTCTCGTGATATCTGCTCTTCTAAGCCCACTGAGCCAGTCAGTGCATCCACCAGCCGAGTCCATCCACAGGGCCCTTTGTACTCTCAAAGCGTCACCAACCTAGTTCCTCCCGTTCACCCACTTACCGCACTTTTAATGTGCAGAACTAATCCATACTACTCATTTTTACCTTCTAATCAACCACACCATTTTCGATCAGCCCATGTCGCCAATCAGCCTCATCTTCCACACTCATTTTACTCACATTCACCTAATGGTGATATCATCAATAACTATTTGACTCAATTTCTACATTCATCACCATCCCCACACCTGCTAGGCAATATGCGCTTTCCACCCACGCCAAATTACCTTGACTTGAATGAGAGGCTGATGGCAGTCAGCAAATCATTATCGTTTGAGAGATCTCTTGGACTGAATCACGAGAGCGCAGATGCAAAATATCCTTCGTCACACTCGTCGCCATCTCCTCAGTTGGGACTGGGAGACTGCGAAGGGAGACTTTCACCCGAAGGATGTTGATTGAAAATAAATTTCAGACAATCACACAACATCTCAATTTTCTCTATGTACATCTCAATTTTGTGTTCCATGTGAATTTGTAAAAACATTTTTGTATCAAACAACTGTTTTCTATGAGCGAAATAAATAATATTTATTACATACGTTGACATTAAAAATAATTGTTTTTAGAAATTCATTATTTACACCAATTTGTCACTACTACAACAAATATGTTCAATAAGGCTTTACTACCTGCTGCCGCTGTCGTCTCATGCAGCAGAGATCACAAACGAGGACAAACGTGCAGTAAATACTATTGATAATTTGAATGACAAAGTATGCAGTGAAAATTCCGATGTCCCCATAACCCGTTCGTGTTTGGGTTATTAGGAGCATTGTAGATGTGAAAGAAATCATCAGTATCGTAAATTTCAGCCACTTCCAAACGGCTAGAGTTATATCCTGAAAATAAGGAAAATCACCCATTTTAAATCTTTAATGTAAAAGAATGCTCGGCCAAGATGTTCTTTCCCATGATACCTCAAAAAGAAGCATTAAAGCGCCAATGATCTGTACTATAGATCCTGAAGAGGTGGCCGCCGCACATCCAAGTAAAATAGTTGGAAAGGCATCGTAAACATAAACAGGATTAGCTCCCAAATAATTATGAATTTGGAGGCGAGGATGGCCAAAAAGAAGAAACGATGTGACAAGGACGACTATTCCAAGGAGCTATAAAGAAAATTAAAAGCAGGAGTAATGAAATGATAGCGTCACATTTTTTAAAAAAAAGCATGAAACCCATGTTTTATCTAACCGAGCTAAAAACTGCATTAAGTTTGCAACACAATCCACCATACATCGATTGTCGTTGCGACTCTGAATTCACCAAATAGTCCAACCTGGATTTTCCATTCATGGCTGGTTTACTAAATTTAAATTATTTACAAATTCATGCACTTCCAATCTGATAACTTTCTAAAACTGTAACTGTACTCACACGTCAACGGCATACAGGAATCAATGTCAATAATAACAACTAAACTATCAACACATTTAAGTGCACAAGAAATTCTAAAAGTAGTGAACATGCATTATTTATGCTTACATATGGATCCTTAACACTATTAAGTGACCAAATTCAAGTTTACTATGAGGATGACATAATTAATTATAGTTGTTATCTCGTGAGTGCAAAAAATTCCATCAGCTCATTATGAATTCTACTGTGGTGTTATAAGCTTCCTGTTTCCTTTTAAATTCCATGTATTTTCCGTGGTGGTTTGGCATGGACAAATCATAAAATAATAATTCAGCACACATAGACAAACCAATTTATTTCATGTTTCTTAAAACACGCTCTGGGTAGCTTTTTGTGGAGCATGAAGGCAGTTTGCAACTGGAAAGTTGACGAAACGGAAGGCAGAGTAGACATGATACCTAAGTACATAAGTAGATGCATCAGGATGTAATTGTATAAGTGCAATTCTCGTTTGGTTTTATGTGACAATAAAAAATACCCTTCATCAACCACAATGAAATAAGAACATACAGAAACTGATTTATGACAAAAAAAAACTTATCACTTTATTTCAAAATCAACAGACGACACGCATGTAAATTTTGAATAAAATTCCCATGAAAAGGATTACCGTCGATAAAAATGTATTAGCTATTAGAGTCATGTAGTACTCTGTAAATGTTTGTACTATCACTTTCGGCTCGTCCAGAATAAATAGGCACACGGAGTAGGCAATCACACATGAAAAATGTAGCCAGATCCATTCTTTAAGCCTTATTTCCTGTGGGATAATACAAAAAGTGACTTTAAATTGTCTGAAGAAGCTGCACCTAAAAAGTACTTATGTAAAGTATTTTTAGAAAAATCATGAAAATGTATTAATTCTAAATTATTATTACGTTTACAAAATACACCAAAGATCCAACAGTTTGTGTAATCCCAAATATGATGGTTATGAAGCAGCAAGATAAAATTTCTATGTGATATCGTGATGAGTCCCTATCTCTGAAAATATTTCCAATGTACTTGTCGATTTGTAGATAATCACTCCTAAGTGCAAATATTGACTGCAAAATCAAGACAGTTCCAGAAATCTAAATACAATGAAGGACACAAAATAATTATTCTGACAAAATCAAATTCTAAATTTCAATATCTTACCATTGAAATAGAAGACGATAAGATTCTAAATGGACATAAAGATGATTTTGACGACATTTAAATTTTCTAATTTCTGCAATAAGCAGTTGTGTTTTAAAAAGTTTTGCCATATCTGAAAAATTGAGGAATAACTTTGGCTTTAATGAGGTGGATTAATGATCGCAGTAGCTTTGAGGTTAGATTTTGTGTACCATAACCACATTTACTATGTCTAAGTTACGTCCTTAGGTATATGATAGTCTAAATGTCATTAGTAATTTGTTTTGGCAAGTGTGTATATGTACATAGTTAATATCTTAATAGTATAGTTCAGAGATGGGCACACGCACGCATCATGCGTGGTGAATGCGTGGTATTTTGCGCGGTTGCTAGCCTTTCACGCATTGCCAGACGTGGTGATGTGTGGTTGGTAGATTTTTGGGGGACATTTTGTGGGTGGCGCGTGCGTGGTTGCATATTTTAATCACTGTGGGGGTTAGTTTGCGTGGTGGGTCAAAACGTTGCCCATAAATTAACATTTTTAATAGAAAAAGTATGTATTTTGTCCAGTTTATACCTTAATTTTGTTGTTTTTTGTCCTCATGTCACAAGTGTGTGTACATGAAGTGCAAAAATTGATCAATAGCTAGGTTTTGTTGGTCTTCACTCGAATTTTTGACAATTTTTTAAAACTTTGGTAAGCTACATTCTTTAAAATTTATTTAGTAGTACAAAATAAAATTGAGATTCAAGTTTAAGTACGAGTGGGTGTGGTTGGATGCGTGGTTGGCAAAAATATGATATTTCATGCGTGCGTGGTTATGCGTGGTGGCGATTGAAATTGTCGCGCGTGGTTGATGCGTGAGTGGTATTTAAAGTGCCCATCTCTGAGTCAAATAGTTCTTTTTTTCGTTGACAATTCAACATCGTACGCAGTAGCGTAGTCGGTAAACGTTTGCACTTGGCAATGGCTCGGCTCCGGGTTCAAATTTGGCTATCCTGGATTGTTTTTGCTTCACTTTTTTTTTAAAATATGCGCTCAAAAATAGTTTGCGGTGTGGAAATGAAGACAATGATCATTAGATTTAATTTTAAATGGACAGTTAACTATAATTGGCCGTTAGAGTCGTTAACATTAAAAATGAAGTGACTTAACAAAATGACGGCATCAAAGAGTAGATGGTCATGCTTACAATCACACTTTAAGTAGGCATTTGGTTTACGAGGAATGACCGTTATAGTCGTTAACTTTTTTACATACAATGATGCGTGGTGTCCAAATAAAGGTACTGAACAATACATTATGGTTATCGCAA
>JAHZMY010001534.1:0-15053 GCA_027743915.1 Seira sanloemensis | reverse complement strand
CAAATATAAGGCTTATTGCATTAAATTCTTCCGGATACCACTGCAAAATGGAGTCAGTCGGTAAGACAAGAAGAAAGCTAAAAAGTCGGGAGAGACTGCAGAACTAAAAGTATGTAGTAGTTTGCTTTTGAAAAGACTTTCCAAAAAAAGCTGTGGCATTCCACTTGTACATGCAAAAGAAAAATGCCATGGAATATTACGTAACAGAATGTCAGTTTCCACACTTCTCAATTTTAGATCAGTGTACGCGTATGACATATTGCCTGCGTCGTCTGTACTTTTATCTGATAGTGAAGTCATTATAGTATCTATTACTTTTACTCTTCTTTTACAGTTCCTGGAATAGTTGAAGATTGTAATAGTGAATATTGTTTGATACTAACGTAGCTCAATTTAGCATTTTTCTTGCACAATGATAGTTTTTAAGTAAATAGCATTTTGTAAACTTACGTAACACATCAATACATATAGAGACCTAAATATGCAAACTTTTTCAAAGAGCAGCCCACAAGAGTTTGAAAAATAAATTGTCCCTAAACCAGCAAATTATGGACTGCAAGCCCAATTAAGTTGTGATATTTTTACCATTAAAATTTTCCTCTCGTTTTTCTTTAAAAACTAGACGGTAATAAACTGCCAAACTACGTACAGACTCATATACATAAGTATGATCAAAATCAATTTGATTGCAAGCCGAGGAGGATGCCTCATCAGAGAAAAATGCAACTTGATCCCGGCACTGTTTCCCGTTCATTACGAATACGGAAAATATGTTTCACTTGAAAGATATGAACTCCCAAGAGCAGTATCTATAATCACCAGAGAAAGTATGGGATACTTTCTCTTTTGCAAGCCGAGGAGGATGTCCCATCATAGAAAAATGCAACTTGATCCCGCCACTGTTTCCCGTTCATTTCGAATACGGAAAATATGTTCCACTTGAAAGATATGAACTCCCAAGAGCAGTATCTATAATCACCAGAGAAAGTATCCCATACTTTCGAAGGAAGAAACTATCAGAAAGTGTGTACTGTGTACGTCATTGATGAGATATGTTGCGTAACACATATTTATTGCACTTAACTGCCTTTGCATGACTGGTATATTGCATTATTGCTACAAGCATTAGCAAAAGCCTATCTCGTCATGAAATCCAATTGCGCTGCTAAAAATTCGAGTTTCAACCAGTCCACCAGAGAAAAGCCTTTTTCTTTTATTTTTCAAACTCTTTCCCTTCTGATCAAATAAGAGGCGCAACTGCGAGAAGGAGATGGCAATAGTCATAAAGTAATTCCAAATAGCGTTGTATAGCCATCATGCACAGCTTGTTAAGGAACTTTTTTCTAGTTTTATATATTATTATTTCGCTATCAATACAGACCTCCGAATTGTATTTCACGCCAGCTCCACATGAGAATGCAAACACTAGTGCAGGAAAGCATTGCTAAGTCAATTCTTATTTTTGACTCCAGTCCAATTTCAAAACTCAACATTTAGATAAACTTTCAAATATTTTATTCCATTCTCTGCTTTTCACTCCCCAATAACGTATTTCGCCAACGAAATAAAAAACCACACGGGTTTCTTTCCTGCTGACGACGGACATAATGTGTTCCCTATCATATTTTAGCTGAGAGAGAGACGATATACACCACTGCCACACATTCCCCACAGCATTTTTGCATGATTCCTTCAAATGAGTACGAGAAGGAGATATTAAAAAGTGTTTAAAAACCTGTAAACTAGTTTAAACATTCACATATCAAAACAACTCTAAAAGCTTTCATAGTTTATTTCTTTCATTCAACCCTGAACTTCTGATTTTTTATTGAACGCAGAAAATTAAGTTGACGTAGCATATTTTTAAAAACGGATTTTGGATATGGCAGAAGGAGAGGTTTCCATAGTCATTCAAACTATGCATATGGAGGAATCGCGAGTGCAGAGGAAAAGGTTGCAAAGTATGCAAAGAAGATTGAGGAAAATGCAAACATTACAAATTCTTGCAAATGGCCAGCTTTTTTTATATCACCCCAAGTTGGGATGGAGTAGTGGCAATGTGGCTCTACTACTACTGCTTCTGCACTTTTCCCACTTCCGTTCCCCTCTTTCATAAAGTGCGAACTGGTTTCCCTTTGTGAATTATGATGGCCTTTTTTATATCCTTACGAATATGGCGATTTTCTTTACTAAGGTCTAGTCCACGAGTAATGCAATGAATGGTACATTCAATTGCATTCACTTCCCAGAATACTAAAAAGAACATTATTTGCCATTACAAATCTATTTCAAGTGCTGACAGAGCAAATTAATGGAGACTTATAAAATGTAGTTTAGTCGAGCACTATTTTTTACGATTTAATGGTTTTTGGCTGATGCATACATTAGCCTTTTCAATATTGTATGTTTTATTAAGCCACTTTCAAAAGACATACAGTGCCATTATTAAGCTATAAATGGTATCAAACATGAAGTTTACGTGTATGAACCTATAAGTACCATTAAATGGACAAATGGAGTTCAGATAAAAAAGGAGATAATACTTATACTATACACAAATTTGCTATGCATGATTAACAATTCATGCTGTGTTAATTCCTAGTTTTCCTCTTCTAATCCAAATATTATTTTATTTAACTCTTTTTTCTTTAGAATGTGCATTCGATTTAATGGTTTTTGGCTGATGCATACATTAGCCTTTTCAATATTGTATGTTTTATTAAGCCACTTTCAAAAGACATATAGTGCCATTATAAAGCTATAAATGGTATCAAACATGAGGTTTACGTGTATGAACCTATAAGTACCATCAAATGGACAAATGGAGTTCAGATAAAAAAAAGGGAGATAATACTTATACTATACACAAATTTGCTATGCATGATTAACAATTCATGCTGTGTTAATTCCTAGTTTTCCTCTTCAAATCCAAATATTATTTTATTTAACTCTTTTTTCTTTAGAATGTGCATCGAACTGCAAAAATACATGGCTTTATAGGAGTCTAGTTGTGAGTAGGTAATAAGAAAACTATAACCAAACTAATCGAATCAAAATCCACAATTTATGCATAACATTATGCAAAATAGCTTTCCTTGGAATTTACATCAGTCGTAAAACAAGATTTTCAATTTCCTTTACATAATACAGTTTCCTTAAACTTCATTCTTCGTCGTCTTCTCATCAGGGAAGTAATATACGTACTGTTCTATATCCATTTGCATGTAAAGAGACTGATTTCGCAAGAAATTTAAAATGATTGAGTAGATTTCCTTATGCAAACATTTAGACCATGCTCAACGCAGCACATCAGATACACGACAAATATGTAAACCAGTGAAAACTGTTTATCATAATATGATTAACCCATCCACCCATATCATAATGGCAAATGAAGTCAAAACCTATATACCTATTTTTCAATCTTGGTGCAAGTGTAAAAGTACCTAGCTCAAATCAAAGCCTTCAACTGTAATGAATGGAAAAATAGCACAAATTCCTGATGGTGAAAAGAGTAAACGATTTTCTTTCTGCTTCATACATAATCCATCATGGAGAGTAGAGGTTGTGCCGAGATTAGATATTTTTAGTCCGGGGAGTTGATCAGTTGATATTGGGTTGGGTATACCTAGCGAAAAATGATCTTCTTTTTCCTCCTAATAATTTTGCAAACTTGTGGAATACAAGATGAGATCTGACACGAGTCCCAGTTTGCTCCATACATCAAATTGGGAAAGAAAGAAAGGGATAAGGTGCCAATGATATAATAATCCATATTCACTACTAGACTTCATTTCATACGTTACTGCGGTGGTGTGTGCTCAAGTGCATTCTATTTCGTTTTGACATTTTCCTTTCTGAGAATTACTTGAAACAACTCCATCATTATTAGGCGACACGTATATTCGGTTCCTTGCTCGTTATAGAGGGCTCGGCAGTCTCTTAGAGTTATATGATATGGACCTTACCTGCTTTTCCTATATATAGAGAAAACCAAGTTGTATGTATGGAGTTCATGAATAACCTGTCCAAAACCCTCGTGATAAATAACACATGTCCATCTGGTGGGCTTGATGCACCATTTAGTTTGAAACGTGGAATACCCGATAGGCTGGCAACAAGCATTCTAAATTAGTTGATCTTTCCTCAATATAAGCAACGATCAATCATTTTGAGATTACGCTAAAAGAGTTTTTATGCAGTTTTCAGTTTACGATTTTGGACTCGCTCTATATCCATGAGTTGGGGGAAAAATTATAGTTTATCATCAGTGGAAACTAGACCTGTATTCTAGGAAAAGCGGTTTTTTTATCATGCTAAAATTGGTTGCACCGTGCTATGCTACTCTCTCGTGGTATATGTTCGATTTCAGGGGTTTGGATGTTCACGATCAAGGAATCTAAATATTTAGTTTTGTCACGCTTGTTTGGGTTGTATATACCTACATATGTAGCTTCTTATTATACAGTCCGTTACGCCAACGCTTTTGAAGTTTAGTCCGTTTTCTAGCTAAATTATTGTCTCCAGCAAATACAATTTGGCCAGGGCAATGGGATACCTGCGACTCTAAAATGCAGACAATTCCTTTAGAAGACAACATCGAAAGGTTTAAATGTTACCAATTTGCATATACGATACGAATCCCACAGATTTTAAATTTATTTTCGTAGTTATAACACCTAATTGAGAAAAGTGTCTTTTAGACCATAAAGGAAGTGTTTACAATCCATAAGCCACTCTCTGCCGCCACCCACACAATAGCCCCTAGTGGGTGGTTAATGAATAAAAGGCTTTTTTCTATTTTCTGAGAAAAATTAGTTACTTAAGTGTGTTTTGATATGTATCATTAACGAGTTAAAACTACCCCAAAAAGGAGATCTTGTAATGATTGTTATAATGTCCCCTGCTATAAATGTCAATGTCATGAATGAATACTAAAATTGTTTTCTTTCAGCTTCATTTACATTCATCACATCACTGTATCGCACGACTGGGGATGCAACTCGGCTGTGTGGCCATAAATCGTGATTTAGAAGAATAATGGAACTCAAGGCTGAAGGTCAGAGAAAATAATGCCCCCCAAAATGTGTTTACGAGAATGTAAATGCTCCTGTGATACCACCACGGAAGTATTATTCACATACTATCTTTATGAAGTCACAGCTCAAAAACATTTATTCGTGAATCCTATTACACTTCCTTTTCAGATGGGCAAACTGAGAATACATGCGTGCGTGGGTGAAACTGGAATCGAAACTGCCACTAAATTGAATTGAGAAGAAAAATTATCACCTTAATTTTTCCATTTGCAGGAAAGAAGAGAAATAGACGGTTTTCTCCCATCAGTGCACAATCCCCAGAAATCCCTTTTCACGTAGCTTTTGCTCTTTCATAAATTTCCACTTACTAAATGTGCCTCTATACTTAATCTAAAAACTGTAGTTAGACACTAGTCAGTATATAGTTTAGATGAACATGGTTAGAAAACTACCAAGTATATACATACATTAGGTACGTATTAATGGAGTCTCCTTTTGAAAAAGGCTTTGTACTAATTCATTTTGTATGTACACGTCTTATCGAGTTCCTTACCAGCAACACTGCCCAGATAAATCTGCCGCTGTTCGGCTTACAGAGGAAAATGAATCTCGCCTATTAATCTGTAGTAAGATAATTCCAGGGAAGGCTGGAAAAAAAGAACGTAAATGGAAACGGAAAAAATATCAGGGGATCGACTCAACAACTTTTTCGTTTCATGGCTTACGCTGTATTGAAGTGGAAGCTAGCAGATAAAAATGCCGCATGAACAATCCAAGTGATTTCGTGCGCTAAGACCGTGGTATGAGGAAGGAAAGGATTAAATAAAATTCTCATTTTATACGGCAGTTCATTACTGCCTTTTCCTCAGTCAATGAGTACTGCACTGCAATCTCCCATTACTTTTTGGTTTGCCGCCTTCCCAGAAAATGTAAATGAAGCAAACAAAAATGCAATTTATACAGATTGGATATTACACGACCAAAAAGGATGCTTTAAACCTCATGAGTCTGAGCGGGTTGTAAAAGTTAAAATCAAGGAAATGGAGAAGAAGTGATGAATAAAAGCACGACAAAGATCTAGTTCANCTCATGAGTCTGAGCGGGTTGTAAAAGTTAAAATCAAGGAAATGGAGAAGAAGTGATGAATAAAAGCACGACAAAGATCTAGTTCAAATCTAGCTGCGATTTTTATCTAATGTTCAAATAAGGGTTACTGGCATATCATGTGCTTATCACATCACAAAATCGTAAAATCGACTCTTTATTATTGGAAAGCGGACTAAATAAACCAAAAATCTCGATCAGGATGAAAAACTGATTTCAAAGGGGACATGCCACAGTTCTAAACAACATAAAGCTTTTAAAAAAGATGTTTTTCATCACCATCCGGTTTTGAAAATGAAAAGGCACGCTTTAAAGTTCCAAGCCTAAAAGCTTCTGCAAAGTAATGAAAGCAAAAGCATAATCCAATAAAAGTTAATATCGTATGCATTTAATAAAACCTCATTTAGCGTAAACTGTTTGAGAAAATTCAAATTACACTCTAGTTGCTAGTAGGTGAGCTTGTAAATACGACGCAGAAAAAGACAATCAATCCCTTTGCCGAAGTACTTTCTCTCTCAATTCATGTTCACATCCCTTTTACCAAAACAGCAAAATTAAAATGTACATACTCCTTTGAATCTGACAGGAGAAAGCAGGTAAAAAGTCAAACATATGAACTTACTTACTTTGTACTTGTATCTACTTTTGCATTATGCAAAGTGGTTGATTTTAAAAGAACAGGCTAGGTGTGCTTCTAAATTTCTCACAATGAAAAGGAAAGGCTTATTAAATATGAGAGAATGCATTATTGCGAAGAGAAAGCTCCGCTGATTGCCAAAAATAATTTCCTCTCAGACAAACAAAATACACTTATGCAATATGTAATGACGGGAAAATGTCCAAAGGAAGTCTAATAATTATTATGCTCTTTAATAACAAAAGTTTTTCAATTTTCTAGTGGAAATTTTTTGGTAAACTTCTAGGTTTGGTTCTAGGTAAACTTGCACCTCTTACTCTTCCACAAAGTATTCAACTCAAACAAGGATTACAAAAATCTGTGATAATTGGACTCTTACTTAAAAAGTTTTTAAAAGTACGCATAAACTATGTTTCTTGGCTCGCCTTTCAGCTATTCTCCGGCGATACATAATTGATGGGAAATAGTGAAAGAAAATAGGGTATTTGAAGCTAATGCTTGATTTAGGTCAATTATTTCCTTTCGTACCATCCCTGACCTCTAGAACTGAATGTTCTGTAAACGTTACTCTCGTTCATGCAGCCCGCAGCCCACATGACTCATTCAGACTTGTAAATCTTTGTTCAAGGCTTCGCACACCCAATCTTTCCAAATGCAATTTACCAATGCACTTGTCCATAAATTACAACAGTGTACAATGTTTTGTACAATTAATCTTTAAATAAACTTGATGTCTATCCTATTTTCACGTAGCTCAGCTGTCACAAAAAGAATTCTATACGACCTTCAATAAATTTTGCGTGCTAAGTAAAGCTGAAAGGAATAAGGTAAACTACATGTGCGAGCGTGAGAATTTCACTGGCAATTCGCAAAGCGGAATGTATTTGATAATTGGCATACTTCACAACAATACATATAGTGTTTCGTTTCATTGAATTGGATAAGTTCATGCAGACATTCTTAAGACATTTTAGAAACTAACGACAAGCCAAGTCAGCAAAAGACATCACACCTCATTTTACTTGGCGCACAGATGTTTCAACAGGATTAAGCTTTACTGGGGCTTTCCTCTTTTTCTTTTGCGATAAACATGGCACGAGCAGTTTTAAGAGGGATTTTGACTTTTAAGCTAAAAGTCGACGAAAAAAATCCTTTCACACTTTAAGTTCTTAGGTTAGGTCTTACTCCAACGTGAGGGATTCATATATATATGAGCTTCTTTATCAGGAAATTAGATTACACACACATTTTCTTTTTAAAAAATTCCTTCAGATGTGATGGGTGGGTGATTGCGATTGCATACATTCCTCTTCTTCCACTACGTATGTATGTGATGAGATGAATGCTTGTATTTTACATATAACAAGCTTTCAACGTAACGCCAGTTCCATGTACCAATTTTGTGAGTTAATGCTTCTGATCCTGAACACTTGAATATTTTTAGCGTTGTGCATGAGCCTTTCAGCACTGTCGTAAGCTAAAAAAGCTTAGAGAAAAAGAGACAACGACAAGGAAAAGGGGATTTTCCTTCCGGCGTAATTAGAAACAAACAGAAAGACTTGTTTGTGTGTGTGTATCCATTTCACTGACAGAGAGAAGAACCAGCCGCAACATAAAAGCATTTAAATATACACTTGTGATCTAATCTGGAGAGATGTGAGTGAGTAAATAAAAATTAGAAGTCAAGCGTTACGTGCTTCAAGAGTAGAAGGCACCCACCAGTAGTGGCATAAATGTATGTACATATACCAAAGGCTTGCGTAATCTTATGCTTCCAGGGGCAATGCCAATTAGCTAGAACTCCTTTTTTGCCACTTGCCAGGAAAGTTAGTGTCATTTCAAAAGTTAACCTGACCTACAAACAATCAATATATCTAGGCATGTGCTTTCACATGTGGATATGTCAATTGAGTATCCAATTATGTAATATAAAAAAATCGTAATAGTAATATAAATTTGTATTCTATCATCCAAAGTAGAAATCTTTTGGAACGGAAGACTCATTGACCTCGAGTAGTTAGTAAGTAGAGTAGTGTGCTTTAGCAACTTCTGGTTTCTCACTTTGTAAAGGACAACGCAAGTGTGTAAACTAATTACAGGTGAGAGAGAAAAGCCAGAAATAAATGTGATCCGTATTCAACTGGTAGTTTTTATTAGGTTACTATCCTATAGATGTGGAATGGCTTTCTTCATTTTGGCATAAATATATATATATTAAATATTTCCATACACGGGGAACCTAAACTTTCTACTCCTGGTTTATTTATAATTGCTGGCAATGGAACAAAGTATTTAGAAATGGGTTATCTACAGCTACAGAAAGAAAAATATTTAAGTTTATGGGCAATTAACTTTGTAAAAAGAATTGCTCATTTTCTACTTTTCTATTTCATCCTGAAAAAGATAAATTCATACCTTCATTATTATACTCCAAAATCAAAGTATAAGGTAATATCGGCCACAAAACTTTGTGGATTTAGTAAAAAGCAATAAATTACACAAAAAGGGGATTGTAGGGTCTTCCTCCCCTTGTTTTCTCTACATTCACAGAGATCTGCCTCCAAGTTCACGGGAGGAAACAAAGATCTTTCTCTAATTTAGAGAAATCTCCACTTCCCTTTGAAATAATTGGATTTTAACTCTTTTAATCAGTATAAACTCTTCTTACTGGGTTATACAATATATTCCGGTGCTTCATGAGACTGGAGCACAAAGAGTTAAACAATGCTAGTTTATCTTTCCAAGTCAGCAAAATCTCTGAACTTACATATTAAATTTTGAATCAACGGTGAACTGTTCTGAAGCAAAAGTAAAGGAAAACGCAAAACTGAGCAAGGTTAAGGATTTGGATTCGCATATAAAACCACAGTTACAAACAGTAGTGGCTTTTTAAGAGGTGATCTTTCAGTCCTTATAAAGCTCACAAAGTCTCAATTGTGCTGAAAATGGCAAGTTGGTAAGAGTTGAACAAAAAGAAAATCCCTTTTCAAATACACTGATAACGAAAACGCTAGCTCATTAAACCGCCTCTTCTGGTCTTTTCACCCTGTAGGATGACTTCACTTTTTATGAGACTTTGAAGCACAGAGTTGTCACTTGGCAAGGGGGAACTGCAGAATCCTTAATTTTCTTTACTTGTATCTACATATAAGGACTTTTTTCTTTATTTACACAACTTCAACCCAAAAGTAACTGCAGTGCAATTTATGTTCATAACGAGTACCTAATGCTTACAATTTTCCTTTGTCCTTGCCACACAAAACCAGTATTCATACCTTTGACATATGACGTTTGTGGTGCCAAAAATCTGTTTCTTTCAGTATTAAGTTGAAATCATTGCAATAATCCAAAATTTGCACTAGTCCATGTATAAAAACAGCTTCTATTTGTTGTGATTAACACGCGCTTGGTACTGTAATACTGGCAAAGTTTTAATTTTGATGTTTATAGTACATTGAGCAAAGCGCATCTTGTGTATGAAATTTTGCTTTGCAATGTTTGTCAGTAACCTCATCTTCTAAATAATACGTCATCGTCATAATTGTTTCCGAGATTCTAACGGCAATGATAAATTACAGAGACAAATGCAATGCAAGGTCTTAAATCATGTTCACTACAAAGCGTAGATACATACATAAGTGCACGTACTTACATGCATTTACTTTATTACAGTCTCAGCAGAAACAAGAATAACAAAGGACGCCTAATTGGATAAGTTCAAAGTTATATATTACACTCTGCACGCCTGTGCTAGTGCTGCATGAATTCAAAATATTTACATTAGCGTTTCGGTCGAGAAATCGAAATAAACGTGGGTAAATTACACGGTTACTAGAACTGTGCTCATCAGGGTCACACAATGATTACCAAAAGTAAGTAAAAGGCTTTCTTCGCAAGGAGTTCCTACATCTCTGTGTATACGCACATAATGAACTTGACAAGGAAAGTTTGCCGAGAGTGTAAGTAAACTGCTTACCTCATCTTTCCACCACAAATGACAAGTCCACACTGGCCTGCTCTATAGGCTTCTTTGATGGCAGTGTCAATCGTCGGCAGATTAAATATTAGGTATATACCAAAGGGGGAAGAGAAGATCTTCTTAGGTCGTCAAGAGAGGGGAGATTTCTCTAGAAAGATAACACGAAGGTGAGGAGACTGTGTAAACACCAGTTTTCTCTCTCCACGCCTGACGGCTTCCACTGATGGAAACAAGGGAAGAAAAAGCAGATGGGCAAAACGTTCTAGGCATCGTGCTCGGGAATAAAGTGGCTTCCAAGATGCGGATTATCTACAAAGGCTTATTTTTACGCACAATACATTTCAACCACATTGTTTATGCTTCCTTAAAAGCTTGCTACTGAGAAACCCAATCTAAACTTATTTACAGAGGTAAAGTGGCAAGTTTGCACTCAGGCCAAGAAAATCGCCCATGAGGATGCTGATGCCTGCAGAAATATTAAAGAAGATGGATGGCTATCATATATAGTAATCTTGAAGAATGTTTTCCTGATACGCATCGCTAAAGCATTTCTCGTGACTATTGCATTGAATATGAGACAAAATCACAAGGCTTTCAACTTTATGTAGTTTTCCTAATTCTTGAAGTTAAGGGGAATTAATGCAAGTTTTGTAGGACCTGGGCTGAATATGAAAGTTGCATCAGAAAGGTTGGAAGACGGATCGAGTATCACTGGAGAAAGTTCATTGGCTACATTTTTATCTCTGTAACGCTGATACATATAAAGTATGTACCTATCGTATACCTAAAATACATAGACAATACTATATATGTATATACCCAATCTTTCCTGCGTCATGAAAACTCAACGAAAATAAAGCGTTCTAGATAATGATTTTACAACGTATACTTTTTTACTGGAGGAATCAAAGTTTACCTTTTATAGTCAATTGTAAACATTTTCTACATACACAAACTCTAATGAGCCTAATCAACGGTTCGTTGTATCACTTTCACAAACAATTCTTTGGAAAAACAAAGCAGTCAAAGATAAATACGAAAGGAGAAAACTGTTTTTCCTTTATTCAGTAGCATGATGATGAACAAATGAGTCACGACACGAGGCATTATAAAACGAATATAAACATAATTTCTTGTTTTCACCAACACCTCATTAATGCCAGTCATTGCTTGAAAGTTGTGTATGCGATTACAGAAGAGGAAAAAAGTCAGAAAAATGGCAGAAATAAATACATGCGATTTTATGATGACTTTGACGAGGCTGATCGAATTTTTTATAAATCATAAATCTGTTTTTGCATCTAAATCTGTTCCAAAAATGTAAATTCCTTATTTTCTTATTTCAAGCCAGGGAAAATTTGGTTGGATGTCAGCTTCAAGCTCAATTTACGATTCTATCGGCACAGCAGAAATACAGATGAGAAAGATACAAATTTTGTGAAAAGTAGATCGAGATTTTTTTCTGTATACATAAAAATACAATGATTTTACAAGCGCATTCAAGGCGAGCTAAAAAAAATCTCGTGCCTTGATTTACGCTATATACCTTAACATGCGTAACTTAACAAAATTTTACAGCACTTTTACCCTTCCTCCAGTATTTGAGCTTTTTGCACGAGACAAATACAGCCAAGCATGTAATATGTAGTACGTAGTAAAAACTTTTAGCATGCTTTTATGTTTCATACGACAAAGTTTTTGTTTTACGAGAGATCCTTTTGTCCCATTTACTCCTAGTCAGATATTTTGCGCTTTGTCTACTAACAATAATAATTTTTCCTCTGTCTCCTTTATCTCATCTCATCGTCACTGCTGAGAGTCCGGATAACCACAACTGTGAGTTTTAGTGCTCATATGATTGCCATTCTGTATCCTCTACAAATTGTCAACATTTTCCCGTCCATTGCATTACTCGACCGTTTTAATAGACCCAAAACCAGTGACACACTTGAGAAGAAAGTGAAATAATGCGATAAATAAACAAAAGAGAAGCCGAATTGTTTATGGACAAATAAAAAAGTAGAATGATCAAAGGCAAGATAGATGGGAAGAAATGGGACATTATACAAATATTTTTATGGTAATTGTTATCAGCTCATGTAACTGATCCGCTCAAGTCCAGATAAAAAATGAAATAGCCTTAAGGATGCTCAAAGTGAATTGAGAAGGGAGGGTAAGACTGACTCGTATTGCATCCGGATACTTCCAATGGATCTCGTAAAAGCCGTTTAAAAAGCAGAATAACAAGCAATGAAACGTGATAATGATAATGCACCTCTTTCAGTCCACCAAATTTTGCCCACGTCTTCTATCGACTTGTAGGCAGAGAGCAAAAAATTCTGAATAATACACTAAAAACTAAAAAAAAAGCCAAGAGAGCTGGAGAGCTGAACGTGTCATACAAAAAAGCCCAACTCCCAACTTAAAAGGCAAAATGTACCTTTATACATATTTTATTATTCTTATAACAATATTGTTACACATGATTCCGTTTAAAAAGCAGAATAACAAGCAATGAAACGTGATAATGATAATGCACCTCTTTCAGTCCACCAAATTTTGCCCACGTCTTCTATCGACTTGTAGGCTGAGAGCAAAAAATTCTGAATAATATACTAAAAACTAAAAAAAGCCAAAAGCCAAGAGAGCTGGAGAGCTGAACGTGTCATATAAAAAAGCCCAACTCCCTTGTTACACATGATATTTTTACGACACGACAATTTCATGCTTTTCTACAGAAGCAAATGAGACTACGAAACCAGTAAAATTCTTTTATGATACCTAAATGCTGCTGCTGGAGTCTATGTAGATTTTCTCCCCAACTTTTTGCGATGTTGTTTTTAGAATTACCCCGCTTCCAAATCACCCACTTCTCCTCCACGTATTTCAAAGTGTGATTAAGTAAGTAGAGCTTTAAGCAATAAATTAGCAATGTTGCGTAATAGTTCCAATAGTTTTTTTACTAACTTTATTTTACAACTCGGTCACTTTACTTTTGGTGGCACTGTTTGTGAAGGGGAAATAATGGATTGTTGGACTGACAGACATAGTCACTATCTGGCTATGAGTTCAGCGTTTCATCGCACGCTTGTAAATTTCATCTGTTCCGTTTCGCGTGTGTGCTTTTTATGATGATGACATTCAATTGTATTGAAAGCTATTGTGTCCTTTTTGGGAAACGTATCAGGGAAGAAGCATGTGTCAATGTGTAATAAAAGCTCTAAAATGTTCTGGTGTTTCAGCATCACTTTCTTTGTCGCATTCATTCCCGTCATTTGGCTCTTTGATATAGTCATCTTTCAGCTTTCACTTTCGATCCATATGTGGAGCTGACGCCTTGAAAGCAAAATTGATACTATTTAGATCTGTTTTTATGGTCTTTGACACTAAAATTGCAATTAACATTTGAGAAAAATTTTACCCAGACATAGGGCTTCCCAACTTGTTACACAACACCAAATTATGCATGTCTATTACTTGTATTGTTTATTTTGTCATTAAACGCTCTCGTGCTTGTGCATAAATTTAGATGCAGATCCTTCTCACGAGAAGAAAATAATAAGCGCTTCTTCACTATTTCAATGAATAGTTAAAAATCAACACGGTTGTTTCTAATTTGTTTCACATTAACTTCACAATGTGTCGTATATTTAGCTGAGAATGTTTCCTATGAAAACCCACTTTTCCACAATAATGGATGCATGGAGAAGCACTTGTGCACAACACGGAGAAAATGTCAAGACGGGGCTAATTGGAAACGTCCAGTCCAGCACACAAGAGAACGGATGATTACACGATCTCACTCACATCCACATCTCATTCAAATGCTGAATAGAAGGGAAATTTGAATGAAAAAAAATAAAGTTTCAAGTTTCTTTTCTCGGTTGAGATCTAACAAGTTCTTCTTAACGAACAACCGCATCAGCAAAGGAGCACAAAGAAGTCCTTTTGCTGTTTTCAATTTCAGCCAAAGAGGAGAGCTCAAACACAAGCAAGCACTTCTGTCTGACTGGCTCGCTTTGAATACAAGACCCACTCCATGCCACAAAGTTTAACACGACTTTGCATGATAACTACGATGATATGATATAAACTTAAATGCTGCAATCATCCAGAGCGGCTAGCTGAGTCGTGTAACAACGCTCTTTCTTCTCTGTGTGGTTTTTTTTCGTTGGCTTTGGCTAATGTTGTGAGGTTGTTCTGGCTTTTCAATTGCTTTGCTTGAGCCGAACTCCTTCCTTCGTGACTTTTAGGCTTTCATATTGTTTGAGTTGAGTAAAAACTGATCAACCAC
>JAHZMY010001533.1:0-11648 GCA_027743915.1 Seira sanloemensis | reverse complement strand
TTTAAGCTATATCTCAATGTTTCAAAATGTACAAGGTCATGATGCCATACGTATTTTTGAAGCATTCTACAATCATTATATAATATGCTTTCACTACACACTAATAAAACATCTTTGTCTATTTGGTAAAATGTTATGCAAATGAAGAACACAACTAGGCTGCGGTTTAACGAGAACGAATAAGAGAAAAAATCCTTTTTCCATGTAATTAGCCAACCATGAGAGTAACCCTAATAATGAAATCGTTACAAAATATTTTAATAAGAGTATAAAAGTGAAAATTCAAGCTCACTCAAATATGGTCACAACGAAGTTATTAGTCTGACTTGTGATTTTTTACTCGGAATTCTATACATTCTTCTAAAAGAACAGCAAACTTTCACGCACGCGTTCTCATAATGTGTCAAAATATGTAAAATTGTAAGTAAAATATTTAAAAAGTACTGTAAACCTGGTTGAAAGTAAATTGCACACATGTCTATATAGCTATTATAGCTTAGCTCGCTATTTTTTAGCCACAAATTGTAGAAAGCAATTACATATATAAACTGCATTATGTCCATTTTCAAAAGTAACTTTTTTTGCAATACAATCGTACAGTTCAGTTCTCATACGGTCGTAGTTGAAGTAAAAAATTATCTGATATACATAAATATCAATTTCCGAAGGCCAATATCATCAAGGCTTTGAACGTTGTATGTGTCTGAAAGTTTTAAAATTTCAACTCATTTGTTGCAGTTTCATCAGCTTTTCCAGTTAATTGGAAATAGCCTTGTTATACAAAAGTTCCAACAAGAGCGGAATCCTGTCAAGTTAACCTGATTTCACTGTTCTGATTTCAAAAATGCTATTAGTTGATTCAAATTTTTTGAGCAACCTGTTCCTAAATGTCATTGTCACATGTCCACATAATTATTATGAATATGAATAGGCAGCGTGCGAAATTTTAGCCCAATGATGATGGTTGAGATGTGGAAAGTGGTTGCATCGGATGATGATGTGCTGGATGTACCATTTGTGGCATTTGCTGCATCAGAACACTGGAGCCTGACTTTTTGGAACGGTTAGACTCCGAGTCAGAGTCTATTGTCTCGCATTTCCAGTGGTGCGGTGAACCCTGTTATTCCGTGATTATGATGATTATCTCGTACAAGATGTTGGCGCTCTCTGCGGGACCCGGCCGTGTCGTTGCTGCTTCCACCTGTAATCGTACATTATATGATCTAAATTAATAACAAAATTATGGTGTAGAGAGCATGTGATGATAAATGAAGTTATCATTATCGACAAATTTTACGAAGCTTTGTGGTAATAGGGATACAACAAAGAGGACTGATCTGCCGTTTAATTTTGGACGTAACAAGGCTGAAGAAAGTACAAACTTTCTCCCAAGCTGAGTTTAGCGTCCTTCCTAATATACATACATAATAACTGTCACTTTTAGAAAGCTCGTGTTGTAATTGTACCTGATCCACTATGCAAACTCGGTTCTTGGGGATAGCTGTACGCGTTGCTTTCATATCCTGCACTCATGTATGGCATCGGCGCGTATATTGGCGTCTGGTTAATTGCACTAGAGGAGTACGGATTGGTCCAACATGCGGGTGAGGTGATTGATGGTGGTGGCAACGGGCCAAGAACTTCAGAAACTGACACAGACTTGTTGTCATCATCTCGAATCTGAAGTCCTGCGAATGAAGAGACTACATCCCCGAAGACGTAATAACACTGCTCGGAAAAGGTGAGCTTGTTGACGCAATGACGAATAAAGCCTGATTTCAGCATTTGTGACGCATACTTCTTTGCATCCCGTCTTTCAGTGAAGCCATCAACGTGATTCATTAACCAATCTACCACAGCAGCTCCTATAAACAAACATAAAGCCAGAGGAAGAATGAGTATAATTTGGTGAATTAATTTGAATCTATAATTTCCCATATGTGTATTCTCCTTTTCTCACCAATGAAAGCGTTAGGAATGGTAATCTTTAGCCAATTACGATCCCTTATTTCAAGCCCAGAGTCTGGCTTCTGCATCTCCCGTACAATGACAGACATGGGGGTATTTGCTGTCAGCCTTAATGGCACTTCCTCAACCGTTCCTGCACGCCAAACCAATTCAAATGTTATTGTTTATGAGAGCTGTCATCGTTTATATTAATCTCCTAAATCTTTCACTTTTTCATCGTCATTCCTCTTACTCTCTGTTTCCGGTATGCTCGATGTTATGGATGAACTCGTTGACGTAAGAGTTGTCACAGAGGGTGGTCTCGGTGGGAATTCTCCGATGGCTGCCGTGGTATGCGCAACCCATGCGCCCGGGTCGATAGGTCTGACTGGCTCTGTTCTTGGTATTGTAAAGTAGCCTTTGGGATTTGGATCCCAGCATTTTGCCACGACAAGCTTGATGGGACCAGGCTTCTGTACAACGTCGCGTAAAACACGGACCTAGTCATTCAGATATGAGAAAATTACATTTAAAATGCGCAAGAAACAAAAATGCCAATGAAAGTGAAAATGATTAAATTATTGTTGGCTGTCGATGTTTGCGTCTTCGTTGGCGTCGTTGCTGCTGTTGTCTGGCGATGACTCTTGATATGCTACTATGTTCTGAAATGACACAAAATCAAATGTTGAAGACAATTTCGAAAAATCATGCTGTTAAAAAAATTTGCTAGTGAAAGCTGTCAATGGTATAGGTACCGGTGGTCGCTGTAATTCTGCTCGAAGCATCATCGTCTGACTCGAAAAATGTGGTAGTTTCCAAGTCCGAACTCATCATGGAAGACTCGTAGTGGTTCCTATGTTTCCCGTTGATTCCATCAAAACGACTATACTTATCCAATATTCTCAGGTTTGGATCCTTTCTTGACCTCTGACCAGGGTAGTTAAATCCTAAATATGTACATATAAAATTTTGGTTCAGGGTTATGAACTGTTTAAATATCAAAGGCAATTTGTATGAATTCACACCTCTCCTAGAACTAATGACTGATTCCGTTTCTGTACATGTTGTGGTATCATCCGGAAGTAACTTGTTGGGCCTTCGCCCATTTCTCGGTCTGAAATCAAAATTTTGGAAATGAGACATGACTTGACATATCATATTCTTTGTGGGTGGCATGAAGAATGTTTTTAACTTACCCGGGTCTGTTAAGCTTTTCATGCGAACGACCATCCGCAGTGGGGGCTACGCTATCGGCANTCTGAAATCAAAATTTTGGAAATGAGACATGACTTGACATATCATATTCTTTGTGGGTGGCATGAAGAATGTTTTTAACTTACCCGGGTCTGTTAAGCTTTTCATGCGAACGACCATCCGCAGTGGGGGCTACGCTATCGGCACAATGTGAGTGAGAATCTGACGCATTACTCCCTTCGGAGGAAACCAGCTATAGGAGAAGGGATTTTGTTGAATTACTCAATTTTGCAGGCTACAATGATACGCAAAGTTTAGTGGTAAGTTCCATTCCTACTTACCCAAGACACAACGCGTCCATTGAAGCAAGGAAGGTGGGCGTCATCATCGACAATTTCTTCTTTGACAACCCTGAAAGTAGTATAAAAGTTTTTAGAAACGTCATTAGAACATTCAACTTGTAGATATGATTTGACAACACATTTGGAATAGACAATAGGAATTTCCTCTCACCCAAAGTCGTCATCCATGGACTTGAAGAAGAACTTGTAATTTGGCCTATTTTGAAAACATATTTGGAATAGACAATAGGAATTTCCTCTCACCCAAAGTCGTCATCCATGGACTTGAAGAAGAACTTGTAATTTGGCCTATTGAGCACATTTTTAAAGTCTGCTAACGTTACACGGTCTGGAGGCACTGGGATTTTTACAAGGTAAGGTGTTTCTTCATCGTCAATGTGGTAAATAATCTTTGTCTCGTCCATTTTGGCAGTTAGTTTGAAATTTTCATCGAGGTTTGGCTTGAATGTACTTTTGATTTTGAACAAAGGACGGTGATGGATGCTCCTGCTATAACACTATTTATATAGATATAACATAAAATAAAGTTATATATTATTTGTTATAAATTATTTGTATAAATCCGAGTATTGAAAGTGTAACGTCTTATGCATACCTATGGAAGATTGAAAAAGTACTATTAAAAATTATGCCGATTTTCAGCAATCATTTGCTGTGAAAACGCAGTTTAAAATGAACATTTCGACCACTCGTCGAAAGTCAGTTTTGCTACTCTAAGGTGTTTCTTCATCGTCAATGTGGTAAATAATCTTTGTCTCGTCCATTTTGGCAGTTAGTTTGATATTTTCATCTAGGTTTGGCTTGAATGTACTTTTGATTCTGAACAAAGGACGGTGATGGATGCTCCTGCTATAACACTATTTATATAGATATAACATAAAATAAAGTTATATTATTTGTTATAAATTATTTGTATAAATCCGAGTATTGAAAGTGTAACGTCTTATGTACGCATACCTATGGAAGATTGAAAAAGTACTTAAATTATGCAGATTTTCAGCAATCATTTGCTGTGAAAACGCAGTTTAAAATGAACATTTCGACCACTCGTCGAAAGTCAGTTTTGCTACTCTATTGCCTTTTCCTTCTGTGACAGATATCAAAGATACGTCAAAGTTCGAATGTTTAATTGAGTAAAGTATCTGCAGGCAAATGATTGATCTCACGGTATATTTTGATTAAACTTTATTGCATTATTTTATCGCGCACATTAAACATTCACATAGGTGTATAAAATTAACTTGGTCTCGAGTTTGCTATTTCGTCAACGAATGACCTTTCTTGCGTAGAATTTTGTCGATATTATTAGTCGCTTCTGAATCACTCGCACGATCAAGTCCTCTCCATCCCGTTTCTCACCTTCAGAATTTGTCACATCATATTTCCATTATTCTCAAATGCCAGAAAACTGCACGCATGTGAGCTATAAAATTATAAAAATTATTTAATTCTAATCCAATATTTTCAACACTTTTTTCGCACACCACCACAAATCTTTCCTTTCTTTACAAACTTTAACCTGGTGAATGTGCTAAGGAAATCTCTCGAGTGCATTAAGGTAAGGCTAATATAAAAAAATAAGTTGTTAATATAATATATTTATTTACATACATGGACATACACTGATGATGATGACGAAAGAAAGGGGAATGTTAAGATCCTCAGTCCTCAATAGTTTCTTTTTTTATACACATGAACGTATACATTTTTTCTCAAATAAAAAACAGGCTCAAGGTGTATTTAGATTGGGATTGATAGTAATACACCTCAGCTCATTTTCCCATTTCGAGATCGCACTATAACACCAAGAGAGAATTTAATATATGTGAACTTGTATGAAGCAAATGTTTTTACAACCCTGTTATAGGTACCTACGCGTGTAGAAACCTAACATTGAACGCATTATCCACATATTATTTTTTGAGCAAAGACGTGCATCAGAAGAAGACGTTAGGGGGATGTAAGAGAGGCTGAAAAGGAAGAAGAAAACTTTCCCATGTCTCAACCCTCCTTCTTAAGGCAGAACGACGGAAGACGAAGGTATAGACGCAGAATTTTGTGCCTGAACTGCATAATGTATTGCATCTGCCTATAATCTGATCTTAAAAATTTATTACATTGCTTAGGTGAACAGTCTCAAAAAGAAGTGGAGGAAGCAAGGGGAAGTCAAGGAGAGAAGATGAGAGAACATTGTACATGGGACGTCACGTACATATGTCTAATGTAAAACCACTCAACTCGACAGTCCACTCTTGAGAAACCTATACGAAAAAAGTCATCGTAAATGTTGTATGATGACTCTCTGGTCAAAGAAAGTTGGATAAAAAATGAGAGCAGCAAAAGCATAACTTTATACATGGGCTTCATGAAAGGGTGCAAAATTTCGAAAAAAAGTTCATACAAGTACAAGCTTTTTCCTTCTCGAGAATTGGTGATAGCCTACAAGATGTAGGAGTGTGCAGTGATGGGGTGAAGGAAATTGTCCCACACTTTCAGAAGAAACCTGCCACGCTACAATAAATCCACTTATACTATGTGGTACAATGTAAATGTCTCCATTCGATCGGAATGCTTGCACACACACATAAACATTTTAGAGGGATTGGGGAAACGTTACTTTACGCACCACAAAACGGTGTCTTGTTTACCAGGTATAAAAAATTTATGTGTGTACTTGTACGTTTTCAATGTACAAAAGGTGCAGTCTCGAAACTGCATTCTGGGTCTTCTTCAAGTCGAGGAAAAGGGGAAAAGTGAGTTGAGGGAGGAAGCTTTCGTAATACGGAGAATTTAATGCTTCATTGTGTGCTACTACTGCCATTATAAGACTTCGTTTTCAATATTTCGTGTGTGGATATGAGGAACATAAAGTCGCAAACGAGATGCTATAATCTTCTTATCTGCAGCACCCCTTTACATGGATGCAAATAGGATTTGGAGTCATGCCTTTCTTCAAAACTTGCTCAAATCTCGAGTCGTGATGTTAGACCTACAGATAAAATGTCTTGAAGATAGCCTTGTGTACACAAAAGATTTTTGTGGTAAGAAAGCAAAATATAAGAGCTGTAATTGGCAAACATTTCTTACTGCCTATAAGAAAAAATATACATGTACATATACTTGTCAGTATTTCAATTTCCCTTTCAGGAGCTTGGAAGAGCTCCATGATGAATTGATGACTGGATCCAGATTGAGACACGAGTAGGTTGTAAATCTTTGGGACAATTTCGTTTTGAAGACGATACTTTTGGTCTTGCTTTAGTTCAAGTCTAGTTTGTCGTTTAAGAGCAAATTATTGCGCTTTTAAAATTTACGACAATTTTCATTTAATTAGCATCAGATATGCTGAGATAAAATTTTATGCAAATGTTGCATCATAACGAAGATTAATATAATGCCGTAGATTTCACATGAGATTGGGTAAGAGCATTCTCCCACAACTGGGGGAACGTGAGAAAGAACTTTTTCTGTACTTCTTGGCAGTCATGTCACATGCACAAAGAAAAATGCGCTCGTAGACATTTATTTGTTTGGGTTTATATTTAGCCGTGAATCCGGATGTAAGTTGTTGATATGGTCGGATTTATCATAGTCAAAGTCTATTGACTGATAGGGTAAAAGAATGACGATTTCTTATGACACGACGACAAAGACCTAGGAATTAAAAGGTACATGCTTTCGAGAGGGGAAATATGCCACACTCTTCTGACTGTGAGTCTGACACCCTCGTACATGCGAACATACTATATTTTTTGTAAAACGTCTATATTCCCCTCCAATTAACCTGACCTATATGCAAAACAATGGTAAACAAAAAGTTGGTAGAAGTAAAGCTGCGTATTCACCGTAGAAAATCTTTAGCGTTTCACCATTTTTCGCTTAATTAGCAGAAGAATGCGAGTGCAAATATCTCGTAATTACACGAAGGAAAGAGTAGGATGCCGCAATAGCAATTTTTTAAATGGTCTCACACAATTTGTTCACACGATGACGAGATGAGATCAAAATGATCAATAAAAGTGAGCCGCCTTTTTCGCTTGGTGCCTTTCTGTGTGGAATGAAGGTGTTTTTTATCGTAGCATAAATCTTGAAAAGAGACAATGAACCTATTTTCAACACAAGAAAGATTATTGATTTAATTGACGCTTTCGTCAAAAGCATACAAGATAATTATTGCTAGCACTTATAAACCGAACCGCTTCCTCCTTCCCTAGAGTTAGATACGTAAACTTGTATGTGCTATGTTGGTCAATGAATGAAAATGTCGCATGCAATTGACGCAAAAGAGCGAAACGATTGTCGTTCAGGGTGTGAGAATTTGTTAGGATTTTTGGCCGCATTCTCGTGGCTTTAAGCGCAGTATATTTACCAGCCTCTTCAAAAGCAAATTAGAGAGACACGAAGGAAAATTATTATTAAATTGGACTTTTCCACCAACATTTTCTTAAGCAGTGTGTTGATTTTGGCACGAGCTTGTTTCGCTCTGCCACGTAGCCCGTTGAATACAAATTCCTTTCACAAATGCCCTTCCGTATGACTTTAACTAATGAACTAATTACAAGTATCGCAGCCGTCTGCAGTGTGTTGATTTTGGCACGAGCTTGTTTCGCTCTGCCACGTAGCCCGTTGAATACAAATTCCTTTCCTTTCACAAATGCCCTTCCCTATGACTTTAACTAATGAACTAATTACAAGTATCGCAGCCGTCTTATGCTAAGAATTTGCCTTTGAAATACGGCTCACGTCGTATTTGCATGTAATTGCAAACATCAAAGAGAACAATCAAATATACATGCTTGTTTAGAAGTTCTGAAGAATTTAGGCAGCTTTCCATTCATATCGCCTCGGTGTTTAAAGTAAATAGTTTGCTAGCATTATTCGGATTTGCAAAACCCCGAAAATATTCCAGAAACTCACTTTCGAACACACATTTGCCCGTAAAAACAATAAACTTTGAACTTCACTGCTGGAATGATTGCAAAAAATGTTTTAATTAGGAATCATGTTCTTTTTTTCAAGAGCAAGATAACATTTCAGTCTTTGGCAAAATTTCAAGAAAAAAATGTAAAGCCATGTGTATCCCCATTACGTAAAAATGTTTCAAAACGGGTGCATTCCCACATCCGATATTCGAAGAAGAAAAATTACGTCATAAAAAGTGAGAAGAAAACATTTTCTCAACTTGCAAGAGCACGTAAATTCATAGATTCATTTGGTATCATGTACTACTTTAAACACTTCTACTTTCATTCTTAACTACCAAGATTCCAAAGCGTGGGCGTCAAAATACGTTTCAACTCATCGACCATGTCATTTCCTCCTTGTTTTCTAAGATGACTTTTTCTTGTCAAGAAGACGCTGTCGCTGAGGTAATCATGTGGTGGATGATTTCGAACACACTGGGACAATAAATAAAATTTAATTGTCGTGATTATCTATTGTAGGTTAAAAAAATATCCTCTCTTTATCTAGATTTAAGGAAACAAGGCTGCTTTATACCAACGCATAATTTTCAGTGACTTCCCTTAAAGAAGTAGTTCATTTGTCAACTCCAGCTGTAACAAGATATGATTTATGTATTTTTTTTAAACTAAAACTGTACAACATGACATTTTAAATACTACTTTTAAATATTTCTCCCTGCTAACCTAATATGCATTTTGGAATGTAGTAAGAGGCTTCTGTTAATACGATGGAACCGCTTACAGCCTCCTCCTAGTTGATCTATTATGGAATAAAATTGGCTTTAAGAACGAATCTTCAAAATATGGCAGCAAAATCATTTCATCAAAAAATTTGACATTTTAAAAATTCTTGTTTCTCGAAAACTATCATTGTACAAGATATAGTATATCGTGCGAAAACTAAGACTGACAAAAAAGGAAAATCTGTAACCTGAAGCCATAGTACATCATGTACACAGGGTGTATGAGACATTAAAAATTGGAATGTCAAGAAAAATACAGGTCATGGTCACCTTCTCGTAAAACAAACATGCTTTCTGTTTTAAAAGTGCGCCTGTTCACCTCCGCATCCGTCTAAAAACATTTATGACTTCTCCTATGAATAATGCCTTCTCGTCTTCTCAGCAATCTCAGCGTTTCCAATCCGCAGACTCATTCGAAATTGATGTGTGAATGCACACTTTTGGCACTCCCGTCAATCTCGCAATTTGCAAAATCCCATTTAACATTACAACTGAGTCGTGACAAATGTAATGCAAAAGAAAATTTATAATTTTCACCAACATTTTCGGGGGGAAAACCCAAAAGTAGAGCGAAATATGGTAGTAATAAAGCATTATACATGCGGTCATATATTTATGAGTTTCCAAAAATAGCCACGTGTATTGAGTTTAACAAAGATGCTCTCTTTTTGCAAAGTCCTACGGATGCTCCACTACACCGGAACCCCATATAACTCACTTGAGCGATGAGAAAAGCGGTTTATACTTTTGTGGCTCCATTATCTAACCCGATTTCTGTCGAGAAATATAGGCTTTGGAAACTTTCGTTTTGTGCTAACATGTTGCGAAAACGAGAGCGTTTACAGGGCTAGTGCAAAATTAGACTTCATTATATGAGGGTGTTATATTGCCTATTTAATTTGCGTTGACGAAGCTGCTCCACTGCGGCGTAATAATAATTATTTGTAGACTTTTCGAATATCAAAGAAAAGTCTCGCTGTAATTCTACTGCGGAGGTGTATTTATGCCAAAATTTTTGCAGCAGGCCAGAACGAATGGATGCATGTGCGTACTGATGTCATACGTATGTATTTGCTTGATGACGGTTTGGAAACTTTTTATATTCTATAATGAAGATTAAAGCATTTAAAGCGCGTGAAACAAGAATAGCATCTTATACATTTTTCTCGCGGATAAGTTTCCTTCTGTTTTGAAGCTTCGTAGAGTGCATAATTCGAAACATTTTTTTTCCTACTTATATTTTTAGGTCATGTAGTTACTTAACATTTTGCTCCTGTTCTCCTTCTCTTTCAGAGTTTGGATTCAGTTACTCCCGTGCGTTAGCCAAAGATCCTTGTCAGGAAAAGAAGTATTGTTACCACTGTAGTTGATAACTACTCTGAACCGTTTCTTGTCATTAGACAAATTCCACTTTTAGTATTTGCGTCTTTATTACGTGTGACGTTTTCTTTCAGTTTAAATAAATTTTGCCACAATGCCTGTAAGCCGTTTAAACAGACAACTTGAAATTAGCTTAAATAAAACAGCAAAAAATTAAATTGTAAGAAAAATGTCGGTTACATTTTGTTTTCATGAATGGTCTTGGGTAGGCTCGTAACAAGGAGTTGGAGGCTGAGGTGATGGGGTGGGTTGCTGAAGTGATGGGTGAGCCATTGCCTGCAGGCAATTTTGAAGATATCTTCAAGGACGGTGTTCTCCTCTGTCATCTCATCAATAAAATTGTCCCGAACAGTGTAAAAAAGATTCAAACGAAAGGAACCAACTTTCAGCTCATGGAAAATATTCAGAGGTACTTAAAATCCATTTACATTTTTGTAGCCATAAATCCTTATCATTCCATGATCCATGTGTGTGCATTTATAAGTCTACAAGGGTATTTGATTTAAACTAAAAACAATAATTCACACGTCGCGTAAAAGTTTGTGCTAAGGTTATATTTATTTAATATTGTATTGGATAAATTAGCTCTGTTAATGAAACTTTAACTTTCAAGATACAATGTGACATTTTCGGACCGTTACATTTCATTTTTTAACTGGCTCAATTGTCGATCTGTACATGTGAAAAAATTGAGTTAGGAAAGAAATCATGTGAAATGGCTGCGAATCATAAATACAAGCATATCGGTTTGTAGAAATTCATACAAAAATGTAAGTTAGCAACTTTGCATGAGCAGAGACGGTTAAAACTTTGATTATGTAGGTAAATATTAATATTAATAACTGTTGCAATAATAATATAATGGCACTAACTGCTCATTGTTAAAAAAGGAAGCGATAAGTTCAGAAATCATAATTTTGTTTAAGTGAGACAAACTTTGGTTTTTGGAACAAAAAGGGGTTTCTTCCTGGAACTACATTTTTACAAGCAATGACAGCAGCAAGCATCCATCCGCATCCACCCACGCGATGTTTTTGCATCGTGCCTTACGATTCTCG